>JASFAX010004038.1:0-40603 GCA_030737875.1 Allium sativum | reverse complement strand
AATTGCTTTATACATATGACATATGACTTGGGTTGAAATGATGTATACTCATGTAATTGAGATTTAAATTAAATTATCATTTGATCATAGGGTAGAAAATTAAATTATAAACACCGAATTTGATCAAATGAAATGTTTTTAAATTTATGAATTTGAATTTGTTAAGTGAAATTGGTAAATAAATTTTAACTTAAATTTATTGGGTTTAAATCTTGGAAGTTGTAATTAAGATTTAATTTGAATTTATCGAAATTGATTATTTCAAGTGTTGAAATTTAAGTTTTAATAAGAGGATTTCCTTTTAAAGGACAAACTTTGTAAAATTTTTGGTGAAAAGTATGAGAAGTTTCATAATTAGGGAAAAAGGACAAATTTACGCTAAAGGTGGATTTCAGGGGACCCACTAACATTTTTCCATTTACACTATCATTTAGTCTTCTCCCTAAATTCTAAATAAATTATATGTAATCTGGGATAATAAATTATAACTCCCAATAAAATAAATTACTGACACCGACGACACATGCGGCTTATTGGAGATCGCAGTAAGAGGGGGAGATAACTTTGCTCCATCAGCGGATGACGAGTTCCATGATTGGCGGAAAAGAAGATTGGCGAACATGCTTGATGAGCACTGCCGCATACTTACCAGGGAACAAGAGGATAGGTCAGGAAAAGATAATGATAATGATGGCGACAAATAGATACAAATTGTTTTTTCTCATTTTTTGTAAATATTAGCATGTTTTATTGGATTTGATATTTTGTGTCGATTATATACTGTATTGTGGATGTGGATGTTTTTTGAATTGACATGAGTTGTTGTAGATATACTTGATGGAATATTAATTTTATTTCATGAAAATTTTATATAAAAATTGATATATATTTTTTTGTTGTATTTGTTGTTTTAAGTGATATCTATGAGATTATGCGACAATGAGATGTTATTCGACATGAAATTGAGTTTATAAGTGTTGTGTAATGATTGGATACAGATATGACAACTTTTGTGTGCTTGGAAGGGAAGGAGGAAGCTAAAACGCAGAAAATATGTTCTAAGTCAACGATGACTAGCCACGACTTATTGGTCTAGTATTGTGTCGGTTGGCAACGGCTACCGACGCCTATTTGTTCCAGGCTTATGTCGGCTAATGATGGCTAGCGACATACTGACTTTCCAAGCTTGCGTCGATTAGTGATGTATAGAGACACATGATCAACCTCCCGGAACATGTAACATGTCCACGTTCCTGACATCAACTATCATTAATTTGGCTACGACGGTCATCACTAAAGACAAACGCTATTCTGTTAGAGTCAGGTGAAAATACTATGGTCTTAGGCTTTTAGTGATGGTTTTTGGTCGTCGCTACGAGCAGTCTTCTTGTAGTGTAGACATTAGTGGGGCTAAAAAGTTAGAACATATGAAGCAGAGAACAATATTGAAACTCATCCCTTATCATCTAGGATTTTAACTATTTCGGAACATGTTACATGATACACAAGTATATAGAATTGTAAAATCCACTATACCAAAAAATTTTAAACTACTTATTTGTGACCACTATAGGTAGAATAGAATAAGGAACTAGTTGAAACGTTATGAACACATACATATTTTTATCCATGCTATCAGTTCATGCCAAACTTTATATAATGTCTGAGTTTTACATTATATATGTCATAACTTCGATAAAGTCGTTTTTTAAATTATTACAAATGAACATACTTATCTTAACTAAAATTGCATTCATGTTGGCAACTAGGAAGCTTCCAAAGTCCAAATAATTAGCAAATTAAAAATTTTAGTAGCAAAATTGCAATTATGTTGGCTCATTAGCTATTTATTTTTTAGTTAGCCTTTTAACATATCATTGCATAATTAGTACTAATAATATTTCAAGATTATTAATACTCTATGTGCTCTGATACTTCAGCATTTGGAAATATTACAACATACTTCTATTTAATTATTTGTTATTGAGGTTCCTTGATTATGTTATGTAGCATATCCTTGAATGCATGTAACCGACGAAAATAATAATAGATAACAAATTATTAAAATGGGAATATATTACCTGAAAATTAACATTTAATTTCCTCCTGGTTTATTAGCATTTGTTATATATTATTAATTGTTGCCCATAATTTGGGGACCTAAAAAATATTAGTCATTACCTATCAAATTTTAAATATGGAAATTACAAATATGCATGTGGATAGGAAAATAATAATAGAAATGCCAAATTATTTATTATACTTTATTAATTATTTTACATATAATAACATACTTAAAACTAAATGTTTCAATTAATTAACATTTGTTCGAGGAAGTCACAACTTTAAAAGGCAGCAAAGACAACAAATTATGGAAACAAGAAACCTTTAAAATTGGAATATACTTCTTTACTTTTAATGTTAGCTTTCAGCTAATTTAGTCGACACACTAGAAATTGATTATTCTAATCTATATTGCAAAAGTAGCTTTATCCTTTAAACATTTTTTCACTTGCGTTCTTACCTATTTGTCTTACTATATAAATACAAGTTTAAAACTTTATATGATTAATGGTATATTCCTAATTTTATACAATATATGCCCTATTTTTTGGAACAACACATTTTCTAAATTTTCATGAACGAACTTACTTATCTTAACCGAAATTGCAATACGTCCATAAGTATTGATTCACACATCTATGTCCCACTTTTTTGTATTAAAAAAATCTATTTTAAATCAAATAAAGTATAGATAACAATATTATGCAGAAATTAAAAAAACGTATTGTGTGAAACTACATTATGTAATTTTTTTAGAAAACCAACACGCAGATGTCGTAGAAAATAACAATAAATTGTAGAAAAGCAAAGTAGAAAACCTTCAAATCGATGAAAAAAAATACTTTTAGGGTTAAACCACAGTTTGACTATATGAAGTATACAAATAAACTCAACCAACCGACATCAAATTTATCTATGAGGGAAGCCTAGAGAGAGGACCATCAAGTTTAGATCATTCCCATCCGGGTGTTGGGACAGGGGCCCAATCTGGTTGGGTTAACCCCCCCTCACCAAACCCCAACCAGAGAAAACACAACAACCCCAAAGCGGGTTGATATTTCCCTTAGTCGGTTTTTATAAAGTCGGCTAAGGCCAAGGCATGGATTATGATCCACGGTTATTGGATCGTAATCCACACCATGGTCTGGATTACTATGACAACCACCCTATACCAGCCGACACCCAACGAGTTGCACTGTGACGGTGCCCAACTAGTACATGACAATCGTCGAAGATTGAAGTAAGGAGACCCATGTAACCTATCGTATATCTCACAACGTATGGAATAAAATATAATAATAATATTAGTCATGATATAAAACAAGTGAGATGGTGTATGAGCTGAAAACTAAATCATAAGCATCAAAGTAGTAGATTCACATTAACAACAAAATATCTAATGAGTTATATATAAGTACATCTCCAAAATATTGTCTCTAAACATGATACACTACTAATGCATAAAGTAGTGATCAACACAAGTAATAGGGATAAGAGTATATACCGTATGTAGAAGCCTCATGCTAGTCTCCGACCAGCTACTTGAGCACACCAACATGTCTCTAGTCTGCTCATTTAAGAGTACCCGGAGTAATAAGAAGCAATGCGTAAAACTCCAAGTCAGACAAAATCTAGTGTCAGCGATAGTAATCTTAATCACTAAATAGGTTAATACAATAGGTACGAAGAGTCATACCTGACCTGGCCCTACATCCAAAGAGTTAGGATAGATGACCTTGTACTCTACTCTATGGTAATCAAGATACTGAGTGTAAGTGGAAGTGTGTGTGTCATCGTGATAGCAATCATCCAATCATAGAAAATATCCTCACGTTCACTTACTCAGTGCATTGAGCATACGATATTCGATACTTTGGTCGTCAAATCAATCAAGACACTGGTGGTCCCCACCGGATGAGCTCCATCTGTCTATCGCTTTGCCCCACTGCATGATCTATTGCTGAAAACCCTACAAAGTCCACACCACATTAGCTCTGGGTCCAGATTAATCGGTCCACACCGCATTGGCTCTAATACATTCTTGGGTCACTCCCTCAATGGTGTACCAAGGTTAAGAATATCGATATCTCCATTACACATGTTCCCGCAACAAGGTCCAACTTAGAAGTCGCCCTAATGGTTCCCATCTAGATCTTTGGTGGTAACTTCCTATTTAGACTTTTCATGCATCCGGGTTTAACTAGTCGTATTGAAGCTAGTCCTTAAAAGAGTCTAGTCGTTATTAAGAAGTAATGCCACACCATGCGAACCCATTCCCTCTGCACATTCTCGGATAAGATAAGTTTCGGAGAGAGTAAGTCCGGATAGGAAAGTCCTGTTAGGAAAGGCCAGATAGGAAAGTTTCGGTTCAATGCCCGGATCTAACAACATCCGGTTCAATCTTCCCATATCTAACAACATCTAGTTCGATGCACCCAAATCTAATTAGATGTGGTTTGATGTTCCCACAAAATTTTGTGCTAAACCGACCATATTTTTGTGGATCAAATTTCCCATATAAAAAATTTGAACCAAAACCTGCTGAATGTGTTTTTACTGATTTTAACACCATATTTCGCCACTCGATGGCGTTTGCAACCACCTGAGCATTCCTATGCACCTTTAAACAAGATCAAAACAACCAAAAGAAGTTTGTTTTCCCATTAATCCCTTTAGATACAGAATTCACAAATCAAGTCCAAATCTACCCAAATTTATATATGTGTCATAACATGATTAATAATGAATTATAAACATTTTTATATAGTTTTATGAGCAACCCATATGCTAATCTACTCTGATTAGTGAATAATCATAATATTACTCACCTTAATCACCCAAAAGTAGTTGGATGTGAAAAAGGAAAGTGTTTGGCTCGGATTGCAATACGTCGCAACAACTTTTGTCTTGATGTGGTGTTAATTTGACTTGATTTACATTGGATACTTAAATGTGGATTAGTGGTAGGTAGAAGTCATTAGTGGTTGAGCAGAAGCTTTTTGGGAGTTGGAAAATTGAATTGGGTGATTTGCAAATGAACTCCATATGTATATATATAGGTGAAATGAAGCTTCTTCGAGAAGCCACCAAGGATTGACTTCCAAAAAAAGCCACAAAGGATTGGCTTCCAAGAGAAACCACCAAGAATTGGCTTCCAAGAGAAGCCACGAAAAAGCCACCAAGCATTAGCTTCCAAGAGAACCCACTAAGGATTGGCTTATTGTAACTGCTCTACAGAATGAGAAACCATTATTTGAATCAAATGGAGGTGGTTTCAGGTCTAAGTTCCTTAGCAATCAAAAGTTACGAACGAAATAAAATTCGCTAAGGGTAAAATGGTTACATTAAAATTTGATGAAAATGGTGAAAGTAGGAGATGGCCCTATCAGTCATTTCCCAAAGTTATACAGTCATACGACCTCCTATGAAAATAACATAAATATTTTACAATCTTTAGGTACGTAGAATGCGGGTCGTTACATTCTCCCACCCTTAAGAAATTTCTCCCTTGAAATTCCTTAAGCAATAAATAAGATTATCCCGCACGCCTATCAATCATCCACAAGTGACCAAACATACATAGCAAGCAATTTACACCTATCCTAGCATGAGGGATACTAAGTGAGAAGACTGACGATGTTACGAATGGAAATTTAAGAGTGATGTATAAAAATTACCAAGTGAAGAGCTCTGGATATGATGTCTTCAGGATTTCCTTTGTCTCCTATGTACAATCGCTCTCGCTTTTTCTGCACTGAACCTTTACAGGTTTCACTATCTTCCTCCCAAGTTGTTTCATATCGTATCCAAAGATACGAATTGGTTTATGGGCAATAGTGGCTTCTGGTTCCACCTCGACACCATCTAACTGATCCAATGTGATAGTTATATCGGAGTCATGCACAAACTTTCTCAAATAGGGAATATGGAATACATTGTGCACCCCAACCATTTACTAAGGTAGCTCAACTCCATATACCAAATTTCCAGCCCGCTCAATAACTAGAAATGGAACAACAAACCTTGGTGCCAACTTTCCTTTACTACCAAATTGAATCACATTCTTAAAGGAGAAATCTTGACAAACACCAAATCACCAACTAAGAATTCCAAGTCCTTTTACCTCTTATCGGCGTAGCTCTTCTTCCTATCTTAGGAAACTTTCATTCATTATCGGATGATTTCAATCTTCTCAATAGTTTCTCTAACCATATCTAGTCCAAGTATCAGTTTCTCACCTGCCTCCCACCAACATGGAGCATTTCACGACCTCCCATATAAGGCTTCATGGGGAGCCATGCCAATGCTTGACTGATAACTATTATTGTATGCAAACTCAACCAAATGCAAATGGTCATCCCATGAACCTCCAAAATCTAGGATACATGCTCTCAAGAGATCTTCCAATATTCGATTTACCCTTTCTGTCTGACTATCAGTTTGAGGATGGTATGCAGTACTGAGATGTAATTATAACCCCAAAGATTCTTGCAAGCACTTCCAGAATCCACTAGTAAACAATGGATCTCGGTCGCTCACAATGCCTTTAGGTACTCCATGGAATTGCACAACCCACTTCACATACAATTTTGCTAACTTGGTTGTCTTTCTTTTGACTTGACAGGTATAAACTTGGCGCTTTTGGTCAACCTATCCACAATGACCCAAACACTATCATGACCCGCATGAGTCCTAGGAAAACCATCAATAAAATCCATCGAAACTGGCTCCTATTTCCACTATAGAACCTCTAGTGGTTGCAATAATCCACTGAGGTTCCTCTACTCAGCCTTAACCAATTGGCAATTCATGTACTTGGAGACTAATTTTCCAACGCCCTTTTTCATACCTTCCCAGAAGTACGTTCGCCTCATGCCTCGATACATCTTGTTACCACCAGGATGTATGGTTAACTTTGAGTGATGATATTCATTAAGTACTTCATTTCTCAATCCATCGACGTCAGGTACAACCAATTTCCCACCTTTCTGAAGCTAACCTTTGCGGTCAAGTTCGTACATACTCCTGACCTCATTATCCATGCTATATTCCACCTTGGTAATCGTCTCCTATAGTCAAAATCTCTCCTCTGACTTGACCCAATCCGCTCGACCAAAGTAGGTTTAATCTTAAACTAGCCAACAACTCATACCCAGCGATATATTCTAGTTGCTTCCATTCTGGGAACATAGCCCCCAAATCAGTATGTCTCCTACTCAATGTAGTAGCGACTGCCTTACCCTTTCCCGGGGTGTGTGTGATATTAAAATCATAGGAAGCCAAAAATTCCAACCATCGCTGTTTACGGAAATTTAAGTCTTTCTAAGAGAAAAGATACTTTAATGATTTGTGGTTAGTAAACAACTCAAGTCTTTCTCCCAAAAGATAATGTCTCCACATCTTTAATGTGAACACACTTGCATCCAATTCTAAGTCATGCATGGGGTACCTCTTCTCGTGTAGTTTTAGTTGCCAACTAGCATAAGCGACAACTTTACCCCATGCATTAACACCGCACCCAGTCCGATACCACAAGCATCAGTGTATACCGTCATCTCCTCATTTCCTTTCGGAATAACTAACACTGGAGCACATGTTAACTTTTCCTTTAAGCTCTAAATGCATACTCACATCTTACATCCCAGTCAAAGGCCTGATTCTTTTTAGTCAATTGAGTTAACGATGCTGCTATTTTGGAGAAGTCCGATAAACTTACGGTAATATTCAGATAGTCCCAAGAAACTTCTCACATCAATTGCATTCTAGGGCGTAGATAAATCTTGTATGTTCGCCACCTTCGCAGGGTCCATGACCACGACAATACCATTTTCAGAAACAACATATCCCAAGAACCTCACTTCCCTCCTCCAGAAGTGACATTTAGAAAATTTAGCCTTTAGCCAGTGTTTCCTTAACACCTCCATCACAATTCTCAAATGCACCTTGTGTTATTCTTCTGCCCGTGAGTAGACCAGAATATCATCAATGAACACAAGCAAGAACTTATTTAATTGATCTCTAGAAACATGATTCATGAGATCCACAAAATACATTGGTGCGTTGGTCAACCCGAATGACATGACTAACCACTCATAAAAACCATATGGCGTCCTGAATGTTATCTTAGGCACAATCTCTCCCGTAACTGATGAAATCCTATTGCAAGGTCTATTTGAGAAAATATCCATGCACCATTCAACTGATCAAATAAATCATCTATTCATGAAAGAGGGTCCTTTTATTTCTCGTCACCTTGTTTAGCTCACGGTAGTCCATACGTAATTGTAGGGAACCATCTGCCTTAGTGGCAAATACAACAGGTGCCCCCCCACTCGAAAATAATTCTTCAAATAAACCCCTTCCTCAAAAGGTCACTCACTTGCACCTCGGGCTCTCGCTACTCTTTTAGTTCCATTCGTCGAAGAGGCATTACTATAGGTCAGACATCTTCCACTAAATCAATACGGAACTCAATCTCTCGGTGTGATGAAGCCCAGTCACTTCCTTGAAGATGTCCGGATACTTGCCAGCAATAGGCACACCTAATAACTCATCGTGCAGGATGTTGAGGGAATACAGAATACTAGCCATCACCTCGTCACCTCACTACCCTCCGCCCATCATCTGCCCTAATGGTCATCGAATACCTCTCATAATCCACCACCACCCCATGCCTCTGAAGCCAATTAACTCTGAGGATAATACCAAACCCAGTAAAACCCAAAACTAAATAGACACAAGCAGACATGCATCCATGACTCAATAAGACCAACTCACAACAAATCATGCAAAGGCTAGTAAAACAACCAATCAGGTTTGTCACAACCAAAGATCGATCAACAATCTCGGGTTCTAATTCCAATCTATCTACTAGGTACTAGATATATAGGAATAGGAAGCCCCAATATCAAATATAAATCTAATAGGAATACCACAAACTGAAAGCATGCTTTGGATGACGATACCCTTTCCCTTCTCCGCCATTGTTAGGGCATTAGACGATGAAGGAACAATATTAATAGTGTACGCTCGCACCAACTGCTTATCCTTTGGAGGTTCTGGACATTCATTCTTGAAGTGCCCCTTCTTGCCACAATTGAAGCACTTCTTCACCCCTGGCATGGACTTACAGTCCCTGATAAGATGACCCTTCTTGCCACAGCCATAACAAGCTAATTATGACTTAGCCCTCTTTTTCTGTCCATTCTTGGCTGGAAAGGGCTTCCTTTTATTAGAAAACTTCTTCTTGCCTCCACCACCCATCTGCAGCTTTATCTAAACTTCAGAAGCAACGACGACTTCAGTCTTCGACTTTGGGTATAGACTTTCTGACCTCAAAGCTTTTACCATGATAGACTCGAAAGTCTCATCAATATGATTAATAAACCTCTCTTCCAAGTAATCATCCAATCCAGTGATAAATTTCTTATTCTTCTTCTCGGCAGTATCAATAAAAGACATCCCATATTTCTATAAAGCATCGAACTCAACAATGTACTCAGAAAAAGTCCTATCATTTTACTTAAGCTCTGCAAATTTTAAAAATAGCTCCGACTTCTGAGCAGCCAGAGTAAACTTCCCACAAAATCGAGCTTTAAATTGCTCCCAAGTAAACTGGCCCTCAGGAGTAGCTGCTTTGGTAGCATTCCACTCATTCATAGCCCTACCTTGAAGCCGGTGTGAAGCCAATCTCCTCTTTGTGGCATCATCAAGTCCAAGGTCGTCAAAGATGCGCTCATAGGTATCAATCCAATCCTGAACCTCCGTAGCTGACTTCGTTCCTTGGAACGGTTTACCACCCAAATTGGTGAAGTCCTTATTCATCTTGGCAAAGGCGACCCTAAGTGTCTGCACAAGTGCACCACCACCCTCAACGACATTGGGAGCAGCTTCTTAAGCTTTTCTAAGCATCTCTCTCATGAAAGCAGTAAACATCGTCCGCATATCAAGAGCATTAGCATCGTTGGCCCCGATCTTTCTCCTTCCCCAATTCTAGAACTAAAGTTCCTAGCAATGTTCCTTGCTTGATGACTCATCATTTAGTCGATTAATCATCTTTCCAAGGAATCTTATTTAGCTGTGCATGTGTAGTGCGACTTCACCCTTAAGTATGCTAAATATATATATATATATATAACTTTGAAAACCAAAATAACACAAATACACGCTCATACACATATACTCATCCCTAGGTATTACCCGCTTCGGATAAACTACGCAACACAGACTCTGATGCCAAACGTGACGACTGCCCTCTACCAGCCGACATCCAGCGAATTGCGCTGTGACCGTGCCCAACTAATACAGGACGATCGCTAAAGATTGAAGTATGGAAACACATGTAACATGTCGTATATCACACAGCGCATGGAATAAAATATAATAATAACACAAGTCATGATATAAAATAGGTGAGACAGTGTATGAGCTGAAAACTAAATCATAAGCATCAGAGTAGTAGATTCACATTAACAACAAAATATCTAATGAGTCATATATAAGTACATCTCCCAAATACTGTCTCTAAATAGGATACGCTACTAATGCCCAAAGTAATAATCAACGAAAGTAATAAGGATAAGAGTATACATCGTACGTAGAAGCCTCCTGCTTGTCTCCGACCAGCTACTCAAGCAAACCAACCCGTCTCTAGTCTGCTCATTTAAGAGCACCCAGAGTAATAAGAAGCAATGTATAAAACTCTAAGTCAGACAAAGTCTGGTGTGAGTGATATTAATCTTAATCACTAAATAGGATAATACAATAGGTATGAATAGTCATACCTTACTTGGTCCTGCATCCAAAGAGTTAGCACAGATGACCATGTACTCTAGTTTATGGTAATCAAGATTCTGAGTGGAAGTGGAAGTGTGTGTGTCATCATGATAGCAATCATCCAATCACTGAAAATATCCTCACGTTCACTCACTCATCGAGCATACAATATTCGATACTTTGGTCGTCAAATCAATCAAGAAACTAGCGGTCCCCACCATATAATCTCCAGTTGTCTATCGTTGTGCCGCACCGCATAAACCATAGCTCAAAACACTACCCAGTCCACATTGCATTAGCTCTGGGTCCAGACCGATTAGTCCACACCGCATTGGCTCCGGACCGTTCTTATGTCACTCCTTCAATTATGTACCAGGGTTACGAATATCGATATCTCCATTGCACATGTTCGTGTAGCGAGGTCCAACTTAGAAGTTACCGGAATGGTTACCATCTGGATCTTTTGTTGTAACTTCTTATTTAGACTTTTCTTGCATCTCGGGATTAATTAGTCATATTGGAGTTGGTCCTAAAAAGGGCCTAGTCGTTATCAAGAATTAATGCCATGACACGCGAACCCATTCCCTTTGCACATTCTCGGATGGGATAAGTTCAGATAGAGTAGGTCCGGATAGGAAAGTACGATTAGGAAAGTCCGGATAGGAAAGTCTCGGTTTGATGCTTCGGATCTAACAACATCCGGTTCGATGCTCCTTGATCTAACAACAACCGGTCGATGCACCCGGATTTAATTAGTTTGATGTTCCCACAAAATTTTGTGCCAATCCAACCATATTTTTCTAGGTCGAATTTTCAGGTAATAAATTCAAACCGGAACATATTGAATGTAGTTTTAGTGATTTTAGCACCCTATTTCGCCACTCAACAGCTTTTGCAACCACTGGAATATTCCTATGCACTGTCTAAACAAGATCAAAACACCCAAAAGAAGCTTGTTTCCCCCTTAATCCCTTTTGATCCATTTAGATCCGGGGTTCACAAATCAAATCCAAATCTCCCCAAACTTATATATGTGTCATAACATGATGAATTATAAGTATTTTTATGAGCAAATTGTATGCTAATCTACTCTAATTTGTGAATAATCATATTATTACTCACCTTAATCACCCAAAAGAAGTTAGATCCCAAAAAGGAAAGTGTTTGGCTGGGATTGCAACACGTTGCAGTAACTTTTGTCTTGCTGTGGGGTTAATTTGACTTGATTTACACTTAATTAGGTAGTTGGATATTTAAATGGTGGATTAATGGTAGGTAGAAGCCATTAGTGGTTGAGTAGAAGCTTTTTGGGAGTTGGAAAAGTGAATAGGGAGATTTGTAAAAGAACTCCATATATATAGGTGAAATGAAGCTTCTTCGAGAAGCCGCCAAGGATTAACTTCCAAGAGAAGCCATGAAGGATTGACTTATAAGAGAAGCCACCAAGAATTGTCTTCTAAGAGAAGCCAAAAAGCATTGGCTTCCAAGAAAAGCCACGAAGCCTGGCTTCCAAGAAAAGCCACGAAGCATTGGCTCACAAGAGAAGCCACGAAGGAATGACTTACTAGAGAATCCACCACGCATCGGCTTCCAAGAGAAGCCACCAAGCATTGGCTTACAAGAGAAGCCACTAAGGATTAGCTTATTGTAACCGCATTACGGAATGGGAAACCATTATTTGAATCCAATGGAAGTGGTTTCAGGTCTAAATTTCTTATTATTCAAAAGTTATGAACGAAACAAGATTCACCAAGGGTAAAATTATTACATTAAAATTCGATGAAAATGGTGAAAGTAGGAGATGGCCCTATCAATCATTTCCCAAAGTTATATAGTCATATGACCTCCTATGAAAATAACATAAATATTCTATGATCTTTCGGTACATAGAATACGGGTCGTTGAAATTACAATCCAGACCATTGAAATAACCGGTTTTTAAATAGCCGACTACTTCGGCCTGGATTACGATCCGCAAGCATTGGATCCCACACTCTGGAAAACGATCCAGAGTGTTGAAATTATTCGGCTTTATGAAAGCCAACTAATTTCACCCATAGTTGGCTATATAAAGGCCGGTTATGGGTGCTTCTTCCCCACAGCAAGCTTCCTCGTTATCCTTCCTCGTTCCTCCATAAAATTCTAAAAAATAGGCATGAGAAGAGTTTCTAGAGCATTCCGAGGTAGCGGTAGTCACAGTGCTAAAATTGTACCACCACAACAAGAGAACGTTCCAGTAGAAGAGGTTGATATGGTAGAAGAAAACATTCCGGTAGAAGAAAACTTTATGGTACAAGAAGACATTGAACCTCTGGCTCGATGAGATGTTAGCAGACGATATCGAGCTACTATAGAAAAGCCTACATCCTAATATTTATCAGAATTTAGAAGACGACGAAGAACTAACCAATTTTCGTGTACTTCCTAACAATGAAGAGCATATAAGTGGACGCATCGAAGAATCTGTAAGTTTTCTACCTTTTATTTACAAATAATAGTAAGCTTATGTATATCCGAAATTTATATATTGACTCAATTTGAAATAGGCACGGCGAGATAGAATCTGTAGCACATGACCAAGCGCTATTCGTTTATATGCCTCGATTTGCTATTATAATACAATAGGCACTGTATACACATTTCTAAATGAACGGGCCTCGGTGATTTCATAAGTACATGTTCACTTAACTAAGAAAAATTATTTCATTTAGATGTAAACTAATTTATTAGGTATAATGAACCTTTTAAATTCAGATGTTCAACTGGTTGGGCCGTTGTCCTTCTTTTGGTGGAAGACCACCCATACTTTTTCATTTTGGGTTTGGAGAGTTAGGCATCACCACTTTAGATTTTATTATGCTTACCGAACAGTCGTTTGGATTGGGCGAGACATTACCTTTTAATGAGGATTATCTTCTCCTTAACATCTTACATTATCTATTTCCTTATTTTGACTTTGATAATAGGTTGACTAATGCATTACAGCTGAGGGTTAGTTATATTAAGTAGACAATCTTATATTTAATTAATGTCCTCGGGGGAGAAAACCACCTTTTGGAGATAGCATGACTATTCATTCTATACTTTGATAGGAAACCATTTTTTTTCAAACCCATCTAACATGTTGTCGGTTGGACATGTAGCGGTGATTGCAAATTTTACATTCAAGAGACCTATTGTTATGATTGGGGGACACCCGTACTAGCATACATGTATCACTCTTTAGACCATCAATGTGTTGTTACACAAAGATCTACGTCGATCACTGGTTTTGGCAAATTTTACAGTATTGGTACTACGTGTGCTTTCATAATATGACATATCCAACGTTGGATCCAGCTTTATCTCTATTCTTTCCTCAAGTGAGGGGCATGGGCTCATGAGAACAGAAGACTTGTACAAGGAGGTCAAGCTTGTCACATATTTTTTGTGGCTCGTAATCAAATCAAGTTACGAACCACACGATAGAGTATCATTTGGCATCTACACAAGGGTTCACCCTATTTAACATACGAGGGTGTGGTCCATTATGCTTTTCTTTCAAAGAGATGTTTTCCTTTAGTGTCTTCTCCTTCAACTGGTGGTTGTTATTGGTTCCTTGGGGAGCATTGTTGGAGGTAGATATTATTAGGTGATTTCGTGCTTGATGATCCACATCCTGATACTCCTTTTTAGTGGTGTATAAGGCAGACGATTTGGAAGAGGCTCGAGACCATGAGTGATGGCCATCTAACTACTTTATTAGTCCAAGTTTGGACCATGTAGCGTTTTGGCATAGATTTTATACTCCATCGCATACGACTACTATGGTACATGTTGCAGCAGTCAATTTGATTAGCCCCTCAGCTCTCGGACATGGTATTGTTCCCCCAGCCAGACCTCAGTCAGAGCACTAGTTATACCCACCTCCACCTTCCCCGTAGGCAGCAGACCATGGTTGGACAGTGGCTATTCTTAAAGTTACAGCTGGTGATGCATATGTGGATATTCCTCGGATACCTGTTACTCAGTACCCTGATCCAGCTACATTTTCATATGAGGATTTATTTCAGATGCAGCTAGGGTTGAGACATGTTATGTACACTGAGCATCGGCGTAGCATTGATGAGTCGATAGCTCGTGTTAACGAGCTTACTACCGCTGATGAGGAGTGCTACCATCCTAGGGTTGGTACTTGTGTTGATGAGGACATAACTGGTCTCGATGATATTGACTTTGATGATTAGCGGTTTGACTGTCGGCTTTGGAGTTATGTTGTTGTTGATGTTTTATTTTAGTACAATACTGTATTATCAACATCGTTTGTATCATCTATATGATAGTGTTGTTTTATTATTACATGTTCTGCAGATACTATTTTGTTGATAGTAATCAAGTTTTTGCTCTATTACTAGTACATGTATTAGTGTTGAATATGTAGTTGTTTATGGTTATCATTACAACTAGAACTCACTTTATTGTTACTATTTGTACATCACAACTTATAATTAGTTTCCTTTATTCTTCTAAACAATAAACTTAAACTGATAAGGGAAGATATTCGCCATTAACTAGACTTCTTCTGGGTTACTCATACACGTGGGAGTATATATTGATGTAGATCAAAAACATGATATTATGGAGCAAAATGGTGGGGGTTTAAGCCATGAAATGTTTGGGAACATGATTAAAGAAGCTTACAACAACCATCCCGACTGTCTGGAGGTTAGGTCTCATTTAGAGGTTCACAAAATACGTAGCACTTTTGTAAGTGCTTGTTATCATTACCACGAGATTATCGAGCTTATAGAAGATGAGGATGTTTTTAAAGCAAATCGTCCACTTTTGATTCGAGTTACCTACCAGAATACAGAATGGAATTCATTGGTCATGAAGCTTATGAACATCGTTACAGTTGGATTATGCGCTATGGCTCAAATTAAGTTATATGGCGTTCTTTTGTATTTATGTACCAATTTACCATTCTGATGTGCATTTGTTATTCTGTACCGATTTACTATTATTAATCGTTTATGTGATATGCATATTTGTTTCATGTTGTTACGAACACCATTTGTTGTATTACCAGTTTGATGTATTTTCTTGTTCTAAATCTTCCGTTTGTTGGGTTACATCTTACATGTTTGATGTATTGTCTTGTTCCAGATATTTCGTCAATCTATAATATTTGGTTTAAGCTTACGAACTACCATACAGTGATTTTTTTAATAATTTTTTCTTGACATATATCACGATCAAAACAACAAAATCTAATTTTTTTTCTCTTTTATTATGATACCTTGTTATAATAGATCTGGTATATTATTATTTCATAAAATTCTGATCTATATTGGATTCAATATATCAGTCTGAAGTTCGAACTGGAAATTAAAAAAGTGCCGCTGCGCGATGGGCTCGAATAAACTAAACATAAATATTTTGTTTATTATTCGTTAAACTTAATAAGTATTAATGCACTCCCATTCAATTTAAATTAAACTTGTATTCCAAAACATCATGGCTATTATTAACCCCGTTGTGAAAATGCAGTTCAGAAAATAGTACGTCGACTAAATAATAAAGCATTGGGTTGGCTCATTCTTTTTTATGCTAAAAAGATGACATGGCAATCACACATAAACTGGGTCGTTCATAGGTCATTGAATATGTTTACAAAAGTGGGAACATAACAACATAGCATCAATATAATCGAATGAGTCGATTTGTCAAGAAACAGTAAAGCTTTGCATATATTAATGTGACAACATGGAACGTTGCATTATACATGTGAATAAAACATGCGTGAAGCATATGTATCAGGTCGTTCCATGTGCAGTTTGTTAAGAGGCAGGTTGTCCAAGTGTATATACATCAGGTCGTTAACTTGCTAGCATGCTCAGTGCATGGATAGGGTATAAATGGGGCTTGCACGATGCAGATAAGCACATTAGCCGTATAAATGCTTGAATCTTGTATAAGCAAATGCATGAACTATATCCATATATAAATGTTGGATCGTACAAAAATAGGGTCAGTTACACTATAATGTCAGGCCGCTGGCATGATGCAAAGCGTCTTCGGGTCGCCCATATTTAAATTAGGTCGTTCACACGTGTAAACGCGAGTCACCTGGTCACATAAGTATACAGGTCGGTGTATACAATAGTGTAACAGATGGGTCGTTATATTTTTGTATGGATCGTGAATGGACAGAGTGTAGTGACACATAGCAGATGATGGAAATCATAGACCATTATTATAATATAAATTACATGGATCGGTTGTTGAATATGGGATAAGTTGCTCATGTGCAAGCCAAATGTGGAGACTCGGGTCATTGCTAACAGTTGTACACAACTGTTCACTGATGTATACAATTAAGTCGTTGAGCATGCATATAGTCAAGTCCCTCCATATAGTCGAGTCGTCTACCAACCTATGACACTGTACACACATAATTACATCCTTGCCACTCCACTTCAAACCATTTTTATAAATACCCCATCCATTACTACATGAAGAGGGATCGATTTCTCCTCCTAGGAAGTGCTGCCAACTTCATTTCTTAACAACTCCAAATCATCCTAACCTCCATTAAGCCTCTTCCAAGCTTCGATTCAACATCTCAAATCACCATGAAATCGACGAAGATCATCTAAGTGATCAATTGTTGAAGATCTACCCCAACAATCTTCGCAATCAAAGAGATCCAAGCATTTTCATTGTGATTTCGAGAGAATCATGAGATTAAAGAGAAGAAGTAGAGAGGGAATATTGTAAAGGAAAAGAATGAACAAAGTTATAGAAATTATGTACCTTGTAACTTTGAGAATGATAATGAAATCTCTGTTGAAAGTGGACGTAGGCCAGATCTAGGCCGAACCACTATAAATCTCTGTCTTTTTACTGCTTCTGTGTTTGTGGTTTCCCGCATTATAGATCTAAATAGTTTTAAGGTGTTTGCACATCTCATGGGGTGTTAGTGTTCCATTTTTGACATTAACAACTGTAGTAGTGAAGGAGTTAGACAACTCCTATCGTCTCCTAGTCCATTGCGAATCTTTACTACATTGTTTCTTACGTACTGCTTTATTATTGTGTAGTGTTAAGTCATTTCTACTACTTTTATATTGTATAGTGTGTATCGTGAATAGCGTGTTGTCTGTATACAACAACGTGTTGTCAACATCAAGGACCCAATCAACATTTCACTTTAAAACTTTAGTAGGCTGTTAAGTCATTGGCACTTAAATATTTCAACTAAAAACATAAGAATATTATCACAAAAAATTCATATTTAGGAGGTGAATAGATATGGATAATTGGAAAATAATCGATGATTTATTAGTGGAGCATGCTGAACAATGGGAAGAAGAATCTGAAATTGTTCCGGAAAATAAATTTGGAACAGTTCATAACAGTGTTGCTCCTAGTGATTATAAATGGAAAGCAATGCTTGGGTAGAATCATCTTACTAATGGATCGGAAGATGGATAAGTAACGACAATAGATTCAGCCATCCTTCCTGGCCTATATGTCGCTGTGGGTGTATGTGTTCGAAACTCGTGTCTACAAATAGAAGAAATGCTAGCCGTCGTTATTACGTATGTCTAGAGGATAAAGGTCAACGCTAGAATTTAAATGGCATTCCTTGCTGTGAATATGTAGAGTGGTGTAACACTCCACCTCCATACTTGCGTTAGCCAAGGACAAGCAATGATGTCAACTAACCTAAAGAATAAGGCTGTTGAGGAGCGACCATCTGTATAATAGCTTTGAATGAGTGTTAAACATGCTGGATAATGTGGTTTTACTTTTTGAATCTCAAGAGAAATTCGACAAATCTAATTCAAGTCCAAAACAACTACACAGTGGCTATATCTAATTCAGAATCAATATAAAGTAACATAATAATATAATCAGAGCCAGGCACATATATTCACATAACGAAGGAGGAAATAGATACGAATATAACAGATAAGTGTGTACATAAATATAATGGTCATACTCAATCCAGTATACAACAAAAGAATAGGTACAAGGCTACATAAAATAGTATGTATACACAATGAGTCTCTTTCTCATTAACATAAACCCAAATTCTCCAACTCTAAAGTTGTTAGCCCAAAAGTGGAGGACAATCCATGTTGGAGTCAAGAAGAATTACCTGAAATAACTCGGTCTAACCCGAGTACTATTTACACAAAGATAAATAATAAACGGATTAATCTAGTTGTACTTATCTCATAAACTGGGATATAATAAGAGATATATGTAAATATAGACATATATACCCTAATAACTATGTCACACACAAGCGTGAGGCCCAGAAATGTCTACAGTATATCTCAAAAATCTATGTTAGAGATATAAAAGAATATCTCATCCAAAATTATATAGCTATTCACGGGAAATGATAACTCATATCAAATCTGCACAATAATTGAATTCACAATACCAATAAAACTCAGATTGGTAACACAGTATCAATACAAATTCATACAGATAACGCAGTATCAATAAAACTCAAATTCCATAAATCCATAACCAAAAATCCAAAATATCACAAAGAGGGGGAGGCCTAACTCAAAATGGGAGTCTATAAACTCCCTAGCAGCCCAAAGACTCACCAACACGTGTAACTCAGATGAGATGCGATCACTAGGTAGCTAACCCATAGTTTGAGTCTGGAAACTTAAGATGAGAGCCTGTAAACTCCCAGACAACCCAAAAGCTCGCCTATATGGGTCGCGACCCAGCTCACACGGTTTGAAGGTCATCAAAAACACAAAATATCACAAAAAGATCACAACTGATCAAAGTAGAGCAGTCCCAAAAAATGAACCAAAGTTCCTCGGGATAATCCGAAGATCATCAAAAATGTGAAATGAATTCCATAACTTAGGGATGTCGCATAAAGCTCTAACTCTCAAAATATCACAATTGATCAAGAAAAGTGTAAATTACTCCGAGCTAGTGAATATAAGAGTTGAGCTACAAGTCCCATAACCACTTGCTCTACTCGAATATTTACGAACAAGTTGTATATTCCACTTAAAACCTAAAATGATCATTGCCATAGTTTTTAATCGAATGAGGCCAAAAATTAACCGTCAAAGCAAATGCAAGGGTTCATAGTCCTTGTTTTTACCAAAGTGTTTAATTGGATTTCTAAAACGAGTAAGGAAAAAGGATTATATATATACTAATAGATTGGAAGACGGTTTATAGAAATGACTTTGTACAAAAAATATCGTTAGAAACCATTTTAATAAAAGATTTGATATCGACTAGTAATATAAAAACCCTTTATAGTTTGAAGTGGAAAATGCCGTATAATATCGATCGTAATAACGATTGAACTTAGAATTCATGTTTTAATAACGTAAATAAAATCTCATAATTGTCGATTATAAAATTCGTTCACAATGAATAAATTGAAAATCCACAAAATCGAGTCTTATAGATTTGTGAATTAGAGAAACTGAAAAATCACCGAAAAAGGCTAAACTGGCCGAAACTCGGCCGAAAAAGAGCTTGGAACAATGTAAACTATTGATCTGGTTTCCATTGGTTAACAGCAGAAAACAAGTTCAATTGACTGACCTGGTACCAGATCGAATTCCTGGTCTTGAATCAGACGACTAACCACTTGAGTCAGTCGACTGACCTACTATCTAAGGTAGCATTTGGCTTGGCCTTATGACCAAGTCGAATTTGACGGATCTCAGACGAACGGTGGAGGCTAAGGACTTTATCAAAGTGTCAAAGAGGTCTTAAGGGTTCGACAAAACAACATGAAAACCCAAATTCACATGCACTCCAAGAATCACAAATGGAAATCATTGAAAATGTAATCAAAATTCATAAATTGGAAATGTCAACACACAAATCAATCAACACAACCAATAATCAAACAACAAAGACGTTCCTAGGGCACAATAGACAAGCATAAATGCTTGAGGCATAGATGTGAGTTAACACGAACTCACCTTTAATTGTTGGAAGCAACAAAAAGGTGTAAAACCAAGCAAGATCAACTTCTCTTTAAACAATACTCTAGAATCTCCAATCTAAACACATATACACAAGAATCCTAAGAGTTAGGTATTGGGAAATCATAAAAATTGAAGAAGAATTGAGTTGGAGAAGATAGAGATTGATCTTACCTAAGCTTCTCTTAGAATTAGCTCTTGATTCCTACATGAATTGGATTCCTAAGATCGAGCTAGGGCTTAGGGAATTTTTATTTCCTATCCCCATTCTTATTTTTTCTAAGTGTTTGGAAATGAATGAAGCAGATAGTGGGTTCAGGGGGTTAAAAGAAGTGGGCTAGGTTAACTAACCCAAACCCCACCCATAGTCCCAATTTTCACCAACTTTAAACATATCAATGTTTATAGTTTTAAAAGTTGTAAACGACATTTTGAACTCAATGGAAATAGTTTCGATCCCAAGTTCATCCATATGAAAAAGTAACTTTTCGGACATACACTCGATTAACGATATTATATTTAAATTAAATATTTAAATATATTATCGTGAAGTATGCGGGTTGTTACAAACTTCCCCCGTAAAGAAATTGCATCCCCACAATTACTTAAGGAAAAACTCAAAAAGTAACAACCAAGCATCAATAAAAATCTATATAAAATTAGATTAACTTAAGAAATACAATTTAATTTTCATATTTAGTATATCATTCTTATACTAATATTACTTATGAATTATTTCATAACTTTTTACATTAAGTTATCAATCACTATATAACTTAAGTCTATACACATATAATGTCCAAATAAAATTCTCGAACATATACAAGCAGCTAATTTGTTCTCTCATGACTGCTTTCAACAAATTAAAAAAAATTCGCTTAAATTCTAAATATTTCAAATCCCTATTTCATTAATTATTTTAATTTTAAACCACAAACTACAACACCATGTTTTTTCTGAAAATTTGATTTAGACATATCTCAAAATCGATAAGATGAAATCTAAATCTTTTTCTTCCATTAGGAAATTATAATCCAATAGGTCCAGATGATTCTTGTTGCCAAGAATTCTGACTTATATTGGATCATATACACTCAGTTGGACTTTAATTCTCAAAATCACGAACTACGGCCATGCGACGAGCTCGTTTTAAATTTAATTTAATTAATTCGTCTAATGTTCAATAAGTTTATAAAATTATAAACCTTTTCTCTAATGTTTTCAACATAACTAGTTAAACATTCAGTTTCAACTTGGAAATATCGACTATCCAAAATCGTCGAACATTCCATTTGATCAAAATGATGAAATCTGTCAATCATCATGTCAACTTAGATGCAAATTATATATAACTCTAACACTTTGTCTACGTATATCCATATTATACTTCAGTCTCATTTTCTAGCATGAAAATAAGTTAATTATAGTTTAGTTTTACTTTCAAAATAAGATATATCAAACTTTATAGTTATATTACTAACTATACAAGGTGTTCGCAGATCATTATCTTATTAAAATCCTTAAGAAAAACTTAGGAAGCAACATTCTATAGTTTTCTTATTATGTTTTTGTTATAAAATTTATCTCTTCAGAATTTCTCAAAAAATATTCTAGCTCATAATTTTTCTTAAAAAGAAAAGGATGTATATGACGGTCATATATGTTTCACCCATAACGATAAGCGATCCCGTTGGGGAAACAAGATCACAAAACAAAATCCAGGTTATATACCCTAAATCGGAAATATTAGAATGTTCTCTAATATTTCAAAAACAACTTCTAAGTCATGCGAACATGTTAAATGGTAGATGTTGAATGAATTACGCAAAACTTGAAAACTTTAGTTTTCAAATACACAAGAATATCACCAACATAAATGAGGTTAAACCCGTCGAGATATGACCTCGCAAATTTGGTTTGCTAATGGTTAACAAGCATCGACGCAGTGAGCCTCCTCTTAAGATCACTTTCCGAACTAATGCATGGACGATACTTTTAATCTTTGAAGCCATAGGCTCATTTGACTATATTCCAGAAATATCTTTTATTATTACAAGCAAATGCGTAACCATATGCAATCTTTTGCAGTAAGCTGTTGCGAACTCAAAAGTTTCCAGCTTGGCCACACAATAGCAAAGGAACAGTACTTGATAGTGCCAGCCTTCATTGCAACATTCTAACAGGTTGTAAAAGAAAATATATCCTTTTCAATTAAAAAGTTGATGATAACTGATTGCTAAGTCTAATAGTGAAATGACTATAACATAACTAACTTATTGAATAGATCATTAATCCAAGGTAAGTAATTTATTATGCTTACCGTGGTAGCAAAGCTAAAACATTTCATCGGATTTCTCCACCAAATAGCTCCCCCTTCATCCTTAGTGGTCAGTCACTAAAGAGAACAATCAAATAGATAGAATGAGTCAAAAAATGAAAATCAATTTCGAACTCAGTTACCCATCGGTTGTTATCCTAAAATGGGTGTAAAGATCCCAAAATATTCACGAGGAATTGTGAATTATAGAAATACGTTTTCCTTAATGTCGTTTTCATAGCTATGAGAATTTAGAAATCATAAGGAAGCCAACGAATCTAAACTAGAATCGTTAGAACAATGGAAATCTATATCACAGATATGGGATGTCAAATATGGATGATAATCCCAGAAAATAAAATGCTGGCCTTAGAATGATTAGGTCAATCCATCCCCAAAATCACCACGAAAGTAGAAAAAATAAGACATGCAAATAAGAATGGAAAGAATGGTCACATAAAAGAGAGTTAATCACCCATAAAAATACGATTTTAAAAAATACACGAAGTTAGCCTCAAGAATAATTTCACAAAGGAATAACAACATTTTGCAAAGTTGATCTATCGAAATAATAAATCCAATTTAGTATATGAAAGATAAAATGTAGGAATTCTTGCAAGACCCCCAATTACGAAAGTCTGGATATCAAGAATCAAAATCCGAAAACATGAGGATAAGATCGATAAGAAAATCATAGCTTATTACATTTCAAAAAAGATTCGAGATAACTTTAAATGAAAACTCGAATCACACAAGTTTTAGAAATCACCGAAAGAAATCTAGAAGAATCATAAAGTGGAAAGACACTCGAACCATAACAAATGCGAGCGTACAAACCCATAAATCACAATGTTATTCAAAAACGGTTCTCTTAGCATAAGAATGGACACACACACACACAAAAAGGTCCACAAAACACAAAGGAGGCATGGCTCCATAGATGAACACGTAAGCAATTCATGTCGTAAATAGATGAAGAGAACACATAAATCATGGAAATCACTATATAAACACAAATACTTCGATAACTTCGAACCAATGTAAAATATATAATGGTAGTCATTAAAAAATGGTGAAATCATAAATAACACAAACTATGGGAGGTGGATCCTCATAAATTACAATGGTCTTGATAAGGTCGCCTACACCTACCCGAGCAGTTTTGTCAATTCTTCACAAATGCATCACATAATTGGAAAACTCAAATACTCAACAAATGATCAAAAGATCAAAACCACTAAGTGATCATCAACGATCAACAAAGAAAGCGTAGTTTACATTAATCTAGTAAATAAGCGAGTTTAGACAAATGTCCCATAATCACTGACTTAACTCAAATATTTACGAACAAATTGCAAAATCCACTATAAAACACAAAATGATCATAGCAAAATTTGCAAAAGGAATAGCCCAAAGGTTGCTCAAGAAAGTTCGAAATGGCCATCATAGTCGAGCATAAGAAGAATGGAAACCAATTTAGACAACTCTTATTTAGAAACTCGAAAATGAATATTAATGATGCTGCAGTCTTCACCAATTTAAATTTATTTAAATATATCAAGATTGAACGCGCAATGGAAATGCGCACTGTTAATATTTAATACTTAAAATTGCATTCTTAAATATCAAAATACAAATTGTTGTATTAGATTTTGTCTCGTCGGAGTGTTTAGAAATCCCTATCGATATAGTGGCGTCCCACGTCTCGACCAAAATTTATAACGTACCATGGGCAAACCAACACAATAAAACAAATTACGTCCATATAGGGGACGCAAATTCATAAATTAATAATTGAGGATGCAACTGTTTATTTCAAATGGCATAGTATACTGCTTAGCCCAGAATTATTTTATTAAATCATTTTATAAAATAATTTGTTTCATACTTATAGACCTCATTCATAAACTATACTTGCATATTTCTTGTTTAAATTTAGTTTAAACAGTTATCTTTTAGGTTGAATCCTTAACCAACATTAACATCGAACGCCTTATAGTCAAAATCGTGAAGCGAAATTCACAAGGTGTTCATTTTTAATGTTCCTAGATTATTAACCAACTCAACCCATGCAAACATATGGATGAGATTACTCTCATCCAAAAACAATTGTTAATACCCTAAAAGATTTATACTTAGAATTCCAGCTCATTAAAGGGATGGGACTCCAAGTTAATCTAGGCCAAGAATATACAAAGATGAAATCAAATCAAACTTGATTAGTCAAACAAAGGATCATGATATAAGATAGGATATGACGGATCCTAAGACTCGAATAAAATCCTAAAACACGTTTTCCAAAGAAACTTAGGACAATAAACCTCGCCATAATATCTTATATTGTTCTGAACTTGACTTTGATACCAACTATAATTCCCCACCTTTATACTCGTGTTAGCCAAGGTCATTGTAAGAAATGATGTCAACTAACCCAAATAATAAGATTGTTGAAGAGCAACCATCTGTATAATAGCTTTGAACGACTGTTAAATATGTTGGATAATGTGGTCTTACTTTTTAAATCTCAAGAGGAAGTCTGACAAATCTAATTCAAGTCTAAAATAACTACACAATGGGTATATACATAATTTGAAATCAATATACAATAACATAAAAATATAATCAGAGTCAGACACATATATTCACATCACAAAGGCAGAAATATATATATGAATATAACACATAAGTGTGTACATAAATATAACGGATATACTCGATCCAATATACAACAAAAGAATTGGTACAAGACTGCACAAAATAATATGTGTACACAATGAGTCACTTTCTTTTTAACATAAACCCAAATTCTTCAATTCTAAAGTAGTTAACCCAAACATGGAGGATAGTCCATGCTGGAGTCAAGAAGAATTACCTGAAATAACTCGATCTGACCCGAGTATTATTTACACAAAGATAAATAATAAACGGATCAGTTTAGGTGTACTTATCTCATAAATTGGGACATAATAAGAGATATAAGCAAATATGGACATATATGCACTAATAACTATGTCACACATAAGCGTGAGGCCCACAAATGTCTACAGTATATCACAAAAGTCTATATCAAAGCTATAAAAGAATATCTTATTCAAAATTATACAGCTACTAGTAAGAAATGAAAACTTATATCAAATCGACATAATAATTAATAACACAATTGTAATGACCCGCCATTCTGACCGTGCTGAATCGACAAAATATGTCAACTCAAAACCCCCAAAACAACAGATTGTTATTAGCTTCTGGGGTAAATAGAATAAATCACAGAATCACATATCACAGACACATATACAGAGCAATATAATACATCGCAGTGGAAAATACAAAATACAATAGTAGTTCATGAAGCTACTAAATAAATTTTTACATCAGAGTTTACATAATCAATACATCGGAAGTAAAATACAATGAATTTCCTAATACATAGATAAATGATACAATATGAAACAGGAATGAAAAGAAAATGCTGAACTGGAACAACTGAATAGGTAAACACAAGTGAATGAAACCCAATATAAGCTCCAACTCCAAAGATGAATCTCGAAACTGGAATATTTGATGTGACCCGAGCAATAATACAAAACGAAATAACTCGGATCAGGACTAACATTCTCATGGAAGTAAATCAACTCAAATGAAATATTCAATGAAATGCAATTAGTAACTTAAAGGATGTTTGGGATCGCCATCCTCTAAGGATCCGTCAAACTAATATTATATAGTATAATATGCTATATACAATAGTGTCTATCAGTAAAATAAAGATATCAAAATAGCGTAAGCAGGATTACCATTATTACCCTTACACCGTTTATATATTCCCATAGTATATACATTACCGTAATTCCTCCGTAAACTGGAGGGCTATCAGAGGGTACTACATATAAAACAGTACAAAACAAAGTCGTAGGGGGCTCGTATGAGGCATGTGACAAGGCACGCAAGGAATGGCACGGTGGATTCACCGTTTGCAGAGCCGGACTGGTGATAACGCATAGCAGCTACTACCGCCCACCTTGAAACACACTCCCATAATCAAAAGGGCCCAAATCGAATCTCAATAGTAATACAAAAATATCGAAGAAGTGTGCTCGATAGGAGGTATGACTCACTTGGTCCGTGGGTAGCTCCTGTTTTAGCCATATCAAGATGACTCAAGGTAGTCAGGGTCTCGTAATTAAAATGGAGTTGTTCGCCAAATCATCCCCTTCATTCTGAAACTCCACCACGTACGTACATAGTTGTTAAAGTGGTTTTCGATATTGGCAGAGAGTATGACAATAGTCGATCCCGGTCACTTTAACAACCAATCGTTTACATTTTTCACATTGTGGCCATTATTTTATAAATTACTTTATAAAATAGTTTATATGAAATCTCATATTCGAATTTGAAATCAAAATTAAATACCTAACTTCGAGTATATAAAATTTTCAAACTCATTTACTTAAATCGCTTAAATCGAATCGATTTAGAAATCATATCATAAAGGTATTGCGATATAGTATAAGCCAATACTATTTAACTTCAAGGATATTTTAGTTCAATTTATATTCAAAAATCCAAGTTTCAAACTATTCAACAATTTGCTTTACGTCGATTCAAAAATTCAATCATTGATTCGAGTTCAAACTATATGATTCAAGTCAAAACTTACATTTCAATTTAAACAAGGTATATTCATGTCATACGATTCTAAATCGTTATTTATAAATTTAACAATTTGTATAATCTAATTTTCCTTTATATGGATTCAATTAAGTCAATTCGAAAATTCGATCACTTAGGTTCAAATCTAGTTTATATAATTCAAATCGAAATCTTATGCTTCAATTTAAACCAAATCATATAATATCTTAACTCAAATCGAACTATTCAAATTCATTACTTAAAGTTTTAGTCGATGCCTTATATTCAATTCAGACAATTTATAAGATCTAAACTATTCTTATAAATCAACTCAACAAATTTCCCAATTTAAAACCAAACGATTTATAAAATCAATTATGTATAAAATTTATATATATTCAGATTCACATTTTAGTTGCTAAAGAAATTGAATTCATTTCATATCAAATATGATTCAAATTAGACATCAATTTACAAAATTCAAGTTTATTTCCTGTATAAGTTCATATTTTAAATCCAATTCAAATTCGCATTCAGTTGATAAAAAATCAAATTTATTCCTTTATTAGGAAATTCGATTTTAAAACAATTTCACAATTCAAGTTCAACTCTTATAAGTTCAAACCAATTCGAATTCAAATTCATTCCATTTTTACCTAATTCAAATTCATCTCTACTAAAAGTTCATATCAATTCGAATTCATAACTTAATATGAGTTCATTCATTATTCAAATATCGTTATATATATTTTCATCTTTAAATTTCAAATTTAAAATCCCGAAATCTAACTTATCCATATTGAGTTTATTTTAAAGTTTATAAAATATATATAAGAAAATTAGTTTTGAATATATATATATAAGTTTAAAAAATTCCAAAATTAATTAGAATATAAACTATAAACATATATAGAATAAAATAATATAGAAATAGGTTTAAAAGAAGTATTTACAATAATATAAAAAGTTTAAAATACTTATATAATTAAATTATATAGTTTAAAATAAATAAAATTATAAGTAAATCCTAAATAAATATTTAAATTTATATTTACTTATAAAAAATCATTTTAAACATATAATTTAAAATTTATAAAATTCTAATTTAAAAACTTCAAAATAAATATATATATATATATAAACTAAAAATAAATATTAAGTTAAATTCAAATTCTAAATCATTTTACTACGAAAACACGACCAATGGTGTCTGCATATAGTTTTCTACCCTATGGTCTTGTAACAACCCGGATTTTCAGAACCAATTTAAATTTTTATTTCTGCTATTTTAATGGATTTTGAATATTTGAAATGATTTATTTTAAATAATAACGATCTAAAATTTATTTTAATTGAAGTTAGAACGTATAAATTTATTTTAAATATAAAAGGAGTTTGAAATGGCGTGGCAGTTTGAAAATTTGATTTCAAATTTCAAATGAATGTACAAGATTCAAAATAAATCGGATTTCAGTAAAACCATAAATATTTGAATCTATTTAATTATATCTTCCTAACGAATATGAAAAATTCAAATTTCATAATATAAATTGAAAGTTATGTCCAGTTTAAAATTTAAAATAGTTGCTATGGAATTTATATATATATTTTAATATAATATATAGCCCTTAAAAAATAGCCATTTTGCAAATGATCTCCGTTTTCGACGAAACCACTTTTGTTGGATTCGAAATGTCAAATTATTGTTAGATTACCATTTTCATAATTTTTGGAACTAATATGTGAGAGTGGTGAATTAAAACGTGTTTGGCAATTTTAGTTTGAATTTAATCGACTAGAAATGACCATTTTTCAAATAGTCTCCAAATTCGATGAAATTAGTATTTTTTTTAGGACCATATCGTCAAAACATAGCTAGATTTATTTTTCTGTAATTTTTGGAGTCGGTATGTGGCCCCGGTAAATTAAAATGTCCGTTTAAATTTAATATATATTGGTTTATATTTTAATTTTGACAAAAACTGATCAAAACAGTCAAATTGGCTTACGGAACATATCCCATTGTGTCCGGAATGGGGGTATTTGGCTAGGGGCGACATTAGTCGGGATTTAATTGGAGTTAAAAGCATTAAACAAATAAATTTAGGATTAAATATTAATAAAATGAAAATGAAAAGGCTACAAATAGAAAAATATTGAAACCCTAGCTCCCTAAGACTTCAGCGCCGCCAGAACCGTTCAAGGGCTGATATCATTGTGAATTCATTCTTCAATTTCTCTAAATCGTTTAAGTGAAACCGAATTGTTCCAAAGCAAGAATCACAGCACTTATCGTGCTCTTCCATTTTGTAAGAGTATGATCGTTTATAGTGGAGTAAATCACAAACTCTCTAGCCTCAAAGGGCACTGATTCGCACCCAAACCGAGGGAGTTTCTGGCCACCGCACGAGGAGAAATCGAGCGTGGTAGAGCAGCGTCTGGAGCGCATCTCGTGGCGCATTCTGATCAAGTTCCGCCCCCTGCTAATGTTGAGCAACGACGAATTTTCAGATTGAGATTAAGTTTCATGGACCAAGTGATTTTAACGAAGAAGACAGTGCAAAATTTTTTAAACTATGTAATTAGTTTAATTAATTAGGTAAAATAATCTGAATTTTATATTTTATATACATATAATTGTTTTAAAATATAAAATAAATAGCATTGTTTTTAAAATAAAATTAGCGTTGTTTTTAAAATAAAATTAGCATTATTTTCAAAATAAAATTAACATTGTTTTTAAAATAAAAATGTGATTTTATATAAATAGAACAATTATAAAAAAATGTAATTAGCATTAATATTTTTCAGATTTTAAAAATGTATAAAGCATTGATTTATTTTCAGTTTTTAAAAATAAATCAACATTGAAATAAAAATGTAATTTTTTTATATATATAACAGAAAATGAAATTCTAATATATAAATAGATTTGATTTAAAAATGTAATTTTTAAACGAAATAAATTTGTTATAAAAATATGATTTTTAAAATATATATAGCATAATGAAAATGGGACTTTTAAAATATATATAGCATTATAAAAATGTTATTTTTATTATCTATATCACTATATAAAAATGTGATTTTATTATAAAAGACTTTGTTTTAAAAATAAGATTTTTAAAAATATATAGAACAGTTTAAAAATGCGATTTGTTGTAAAGGATTTCAGCTTAAATAAAAATGTGATTTTTATATATAGAGCATTGTTTTAAAAATATGATTTTTAATATATATCGCGTGAAACAGATTGTGTTGGAATCATGGTGAAGAATACTGCACGACGGAACTGTCTAGAAGCAAATCCAAATCCAGAACCGTCCAATAAAGAATGGCGAAGTAGAAACAAATTGTGAGAACTCCTTCTTACTCTAATTATTTTACAGTTAAATATATACAAGGATGCAGATGGGGCTTAGAAGCCCCCGACACTATTTATTGCACAAACCATTATTGTTTGTTTGGATCGTGATTGAGATTGTTAATGATTGATATTGTTGTATATATAGAATTATTTATATAAAAATTATCATGAAAATAAAATAAAATAGATATTCATTTACAAATTGTACGGTTTGTTTATGTACACCCATTAACTTATATTGATTGGGACGATAAATTTTACACATCGCCCAACGACACAAATAATAATCAGTATTTGTTGTTTGAAAACCCCACACGGGTATTGGGATGATATTGGACATACACTAATCCCAATATTTAGTTGTATGTCAATCGATGGGTTGACATGCTGTGATGAGCGTTAATTGTTTATTTTTAACAATTATACAGTTGTAAATTGCATTCTGGATGATGGTTGATTGTGTATCATTATTGTTATGTACATGTGTTGTATGAAACCCATATAAATAACATTATATGGTACTTGATTGTGTTTGATTCCAATTCAGGAATAACAAATATTTTAAAATAATGAATTTTTTAAAATAATATTCAGTAAAGGATTAAAATGTGAATTTGATGTCCGATTTTGGATGGACACGAAAATACTGAAATGTATGGAGCCGTATTGATTAGATTAGCGCCATTTTAACGCGAACGATATTTATACTGATTATATTCATTTTTGTAATGAATATTAAAAAGGAAAGGATTTCAAAATCAGATATTTTGAAAATATTATCATTTAAATATTATAATGATAAGGAGTATTCAATTTTGGTTTAAATTTGAAATGAAAGTAGGAATTATTTTAAAACGAATTTATAAACGATTTATAAAATATGTTTTAAATGGGAATCGATGGAATATAATATATATATATTATATTTAGTGGCCTGAATAGAACGCACTGCACCGCGACCATTCGCGAATTTTGACCATTGACTTTGAATTGACATTACGGGAGATCCGACTGTCGGATTTTACTAAAACCGGAACCATTGGGTTTGTATCGAAAAGAGCTTTCCAAAGAATATAAGAGATTTGAAATCTAATGGTTAGATTTGGAATTATGTCCAAATCAAATTTGGAAAAGGTCGTTACAAGTGCAGCTCGATGACCGTTTATGGAAATCGACAGAAAGGGCCTTAATAAAATTATTAAAAATATTAATAGTTTGTGTAAAATCATAGTAAATGATTTGGAAAGAACTGAGATGAAAAATTCCATATTTGAAAAGATAAAAAATATATTTTTAACGAAATGAACTAGTTATTGATTAGAATTATAATCCAATTAATTTTAAATAAATAAATTGGATTGGGAATGGGTATTAATATAACCAGAATTCCCAATATATAAATTGGAATGGAAATCATCTTCAAAATATTTCGATGTTGGATTCCTTGATTATACGGATATTGTTGAGGAATTTGGAATATATATATCGTTATTCCGAAATATCGTTATTCCCAAAACAATATTTGTTGGTTTCAGAATTTGATATTGAATATAAGGTGATATAATTTCTATTCAGAGCCTTGTATTTGATATCAAATTGGATTTTGGGTTTGTCGTGAACGGTGTCTTAAATAACACTGTTCTTAAACCCAGTTGAGAAAAGAATAAATCTTTTAATTAAGATTTAATGAAGTTTTTTCCAATTAATTAATATTTAATTGGAATTGAATAAAAGAATTGGGTTTTGGGTTTGTCATGAATGGTATCCTAAATAACAATGTTCTTGAACCCCGTGTGAAAAGAATAAATCTTTAATTATGATGATTAGAGTTTCCAATTATATTTAGTAATTGGAATAAAATGGAATGTGAATTAGGTTTATTATGAACTGTGTTTTTAACGACATTCGTTCTTTAGCCCGATTTACAGTGAAATGTGATTTGGAAAATATAAATCTTTTATTAAGATTTAATGGGAATTTTCCAAAGTAAAGTTTTCCAATTTAATAAAATAAATTGGAATGGAATTCGATTGGTAATAATTGAGGTGAGCTTCTTTGGAGGAAGACTGTTAATATATATATGGAATTTAAAAGGCTTTGTTGTTATTCCATTTATATTAGTGAAAATAAGGCTCAGGTCCCTAAAAGCAAACTTAATTAGGCTCACATCCAGTGGTAAACTTATTATAAATTAGGTCCCTATTTTTCAAAAGTAGCGAAAAAAATAAAATAAAATAAAAATAACGAAAAATATGATTTAAATAAGTTATGCATTCGGTACAAAAATCAGTTAAAAAATCAAAATAGATGCAAAAAAAGGAAAAACAAAAGAAAACAGCGAAAAAATGCAGTTAAATGCATAATTTTATGCACTTTTTCAGATTTCTTGCATGTATACGTGCAAATATTGCATAACCGTTTAACTCCGTACATTTTTATTTGCATTTATGTATGCAAATATTATGAAAACATGCACACATATGTGCAACAAATCTGCAAGCAAAACGTTTGCTTAATTTTCTATATGCAATAATTGCATATATGTGCGCAACTATAGGCAAAAGTTGCATACATATATGCAACTTTTTTTTGATTTGCGTGACCTTCTCATATTATTTGCAGATTTTAGAATTATTTTTTTAATACCTACCGCACTTTTTTTCTGGAACAAATTGGAGGAAGCGAAGGCTAAAATGCGTGAGGCCGCACCATGAAATAAGGAAGCGGATCCAAAGAAATAGGACGCGTGAATTTAAAAAGAGGGGGCGGGTTTATATTATAAACTATGGCCGGGTTTTTTTTTTAATTTTAAAAGTAAACAGGGACCTGTAAAAAACGCACCCTTTATATTATTAGTCAGATATGGAAATTGATATCGATTATATATATTGATATGTTTTCCATGAAGATTCCATAATTATTGGAATAGGATTTTGGGTTTATCGTGAACTGTGTTTTAAATGACATTGGTTCTTTTACCCAGTTAAAGACAGGATTACGTGTCTAACATTGTATTTCGAACTGTATTGTTGATCTCTGCTAAATATATATCTGTTTGGTGGCGGAGAATTTATTCTCTTGTTTAACACCCTTCTCTAAGACGTATGAGCTTAGAGGTTATATATTGGCAGAAATCAATGGTACGGTGTAGATTGTCAGTGCGACATGTTCGATTTCCCAAAGTTAAATAATCATTAATAATGATTGTAGGAAGATCAAAACTAAGTAAATTTTTAATGAATCTTTAGTTAGATTGAAATTTGAAAGTGATAATTTAAATTATCAAATTTGGGAAATGGTCGGGAATGGAGTATCACCAGTTTTGCTCCAAGCGATGGTTAAATTTTTTAATTAGATTTGAAAGTGAAATGGTAATTAAATTTACTGATAACATCGTGGTGTCAGATATGGAGTATTACTAGTTTTGCTCCATGGGATGAATAGGTTGGGATTGGGAAATAAAACAAATGATTACTTCGGTAAGGTTCTCTAATCCCGACTAGTTTGGAAAACCTTAATTTGGTTTAAACTGTGAAAAGAATATTTGAATAAAAGAATATCCTAAATTGGACTGAGGCATATATTGTGTTTTTATATCATTTGATTATAAGATACGCGAGTTATTCTGAAAGGTCAGGTTTATCCCATTCTGAATAACTGATACGACGACAAGTCGACAGTGAAGACGGTGGTTGAAGACCGGAGATCTTCACATCGTATGGATGATTACTGATGTCTTGATTGGGATGTACACCCAAGACAAGGTAATAAGTGGTGATCGTCCAGACGTACTTGGAGATCGACCGAATATGCAGTGCCTCCCTCCTGTATTGGACATATGGGATGAAGAATAAGGTGCCTCCGGTTTCGTTCTTACCCAGAGCAGGCTTACAAATCGATGGTGTGTTTGACATTGATTTCTTTATACTATATTCGTTGATCTCTGCTAAATATATATCTGTTTAGTGGCGGAGAATTTATTCTCTTGCTTAACACCATTCTCTGAGACGTACGAGCTTAGATGTTATATATTAGTGGAAATCACTGGTACGGTACGGAATGACAGTGTGGCATGCTGAGATGCAAATGATCAAGGCTTTTGTTGAAAAGCAGAGTCTTGTGGTTGATGATCAAAGCACAGATTTAAATAGCATTGCTTTATGCAGCGTTAATTCAAGAGCTTCACATCCCAGTATGAACCTAAAACGGATAAGGAACGTATGGAAATGGACATATGTTAGTTTCTAGCTAGGAGTAACGTCATGGTATAGAGCCTAGACTGTTTACTCATGTGGATGTTTCTTATTATTACTTGATGGGAAGCGAGGTATCTCGGATATATCGGTCACTACGGGATCGATGGATGTTATGGTCGATATACTGACCAGATTTTATGCCTCATAGGGCAGGCTAACATATAGTTTATGGTATTACTAATCGTCGACGGGTGACCGGCCATACGGCTAACCGTAGGTGTAGTTGCGGCTGTATACTGAGGTTCGGGCTAGAGAGTCTCGAATCGGTAAGGACGCTCACTTGCCTTGGTTCATAGACGGAAACCCAATTTCCAGTACGTGATTTTTCGGTTTTAGTTGTAAATATATATTTGGCGACGTAATATATGGGTACTTATGCACCTATGATTAATACATTTATATTTGAAGTTGATTTCTTCACTCATAATAATAATAAAATATGAAATTTCACGTACCAAGCATTTTTGGCTATTATAAGGTAAAAATTCTGTCCTCCGGCTTGCGTTGCATTGTGTGATGGGACCTGAGTCTTATAATAGCTTCATTTTTTTATTTAGCATTAAGTTGTATGTTTTATGCACTGGTATTCTTGGAATTAAACCCATTCCGTGTTATACGGCGTGGTCCCTAGATTTATCTAACTTTAAAATCTAACTAATAACTGTTTTAGTTCTCACACCAGTCACATGACAGACTCGGAGTTTATTGTTTTAACATAAACTCTGGGTGCCTCTATTTTCCACATGGGCAGCTAGTAGTTTTGGTTTTTGCAGATATTTCTTTTCAGGATCCTGGATTTACAGCTGGAACTATATTCAGAAAGCTTTGTATCCGTGTATTTCTTTCAGTTGTATTATATATTATTTTTCCGCTGCTATGTATTTAAATGTAATTTAAATCTCTGATATTTTGTATTGTATATTATTTATTCATACTCTGTTATATTCTTGTACTCTGATGTAAATTATGGTAATAGCAATAAAATTTTCTTCTATTTGCATTTTGATTTGTCGTGTTCTCAACTCAATCCGCCATCATCCATATCTTCGGAGATAAAGGGAGTTTGGGTCGTGTCAGCTTGGTATCAGAGCTCTGGTTTACAGAGCTCGAGAACAAGACACATTAGAACCAAACGAAAGAATTCATCAGAGATTGGATTAGTAATATCCAATGAAAAAGACTCGTTAGAGATAGGGTTAGTAATACCCTAGAATGAATTCGAAGAGTACTATTTTAAAAAATAAAAATGAAAATGATTTTAATTTTTGAAAATTAAATCTTATTATTCATATTTGAATATTTTATTTTAAATTGATTTGGACTGTTTAATATAAGAAGATTTTGCATATACGTCTCGCGAACGATATTTGAAGTCTCAAATATACTGGATAGATATAGAATCGCACTCTAGTCGCCCAGAGATGATACTGGTGATTGACATGCCATCACCAATTTTTGTGTTCGAGTTTTGAAAGTAGGATATCTATATATTTCCAATTGACTTGTGTGAGAATCAAAATATAGTTAGAATATATTGTTGTGAATTGGCATCAAAAATGGATTTTTGAATATATATAGAAGTTATGTGTTTGAAAAGCTAATCAACTAATTGATTGCTGGTAGTGTTGTTTGATTATTAGTTAACTAATAAAAAAATTATTGGAAACAACATGATCATGAAAGGTAAATCTAGTCAAATCGAATCAAATATTGAACTGAATTGAAAATTGATTGGAATTGCATGCATATACATGTATATACATTGAACATGTCATAGCAAGGAAGCTAAGAAGAGGAATAAAATTGTATGCCCAACAAATAGTTACATGTTTACCATTTTCTTGGGTTTTGATGATTTTGTGAGCCGATTGGCTAGCCGCTTGGATTTTACTTTTTCTTTTGGATTGATGAGCGCCCAATGTGGAAAGTTGCGGTTTTAAAGGTCTCCCCGTACAAAGGAGGTTATGGCGAAATTTTTCAAAAATTTAGGGTGTTAGCCAAATTTTTGAAGAATTTGAAAATTCTTAGAAACTGAAAAGTTGAAGAACAAAAGCCGGAATGAAAGTTGAGTTGGTTAGTTAAACAACTTTCAGCTCCGTTCCTTTTCGATGACGAAAAGATTTTAAGTGGGAGAGATTGTAACAACCCGGATTTTCAAAACCAATTTAAAATTTTTATTTCTGATTTTAATGGATTTTGAATATTTAAAATGATTTATTTTAAATAGTAATGATTTAAAATTTATTTTAATCGAAGTTAGAACGTATAAATTTATTTTAAATATAAAAGGAGTTTGAAATGGCGCGGCAGTTTGAAAATTCGATTTCAAATTTCAAATGAATGTACAGGATTCAAAATAAATCGAATTTCAGTAAAACCAGAAATATTTGAATCTGATTAATTATATCTTCCTAACGAATGTGAAAAATTCAGATTTCATCATATAGATTGAAAGTTATGTCCAGTTTTAAATTTAAAATAGTCATTATGGAATATATATATATTTTTTAAAATAATATATAGCTCTTAAAAATAGCCAATTTGCAAACGACCTCCGTTTTTTACGAAACCACTTTTGCTGGATCCGGAATGTCAAATTATTGTTAGATTCCAATTTTCATAATTTTTAGAGTTAATATGTAAGCGTGGTGAATTAAAACGTGTTTGGCAATTTTAGTTTGAATTTAATCGACTGGAAATGGTCGTTTTTCAAACGGTCTCCAAATTCGACGAAATTAGTCTTGTTAGGACCGTATAATCAAAACATTGCTAGATTTATTTTTCTATAATTTTTGGAGTCAGTATGTGGCCCCGGTAAATTAAAATGTCTATTTAAATTCAATATATATTGGTTTATATTTTAATTTTGACGAAAACTGATCGAAACAGTCGAACTGGCTTACGAAACATATCCCATTGTGTCTAGAATGGGGGGGTATTTGGATAGGGGTAACATTCGTCAGGATTTATTTGGAGTTAAAAGAATTAAACAATTAAATTTATGATTAAATATTAATAAAGTGAAAATGAAAAGGCTATAAATAGAAGAATCTTGAAACCCTAGCTCCCTAAGACTTCAGCGCCGCCAGAACCGTTCAAGGGCTTATATCATTGCGAATTCATTCTTCAATTTTTCTAAATCGTTAAGTGAAACCGAATTGTTCCAAAACAAGAATCGAAGCACTTATCATGCTCTTCCATTCCATAAGAGTATAATCGTCTATAGTGGAGTAAATCACAAATTCTCTAGCCTCAAAGGGCACCGATTCGCACCCAAACCAAGGGAGTTTCTGGCCACCGCACGAGGAAAAATCGAGGGTGGTGGAGCAGCGTCTAGAGGCGCATCTCATGGCGCATTCTGAACAAGTTCCTCCCCTTTTGATGTTGAGCATCGGCGAATTTTCAGGTCGAGGTTGGGTTTCGTGGACCAAGCGATTTTAACGAAGAAGACAGTGTAAAAGTTTCAAACTATGTAATTAGTTTAATTAATTAAGTAAAATTCTGAATTTTATATACATAGAATTGTTTTAAATATAAAATAAATAACATTGTTTTTAAGATAAAATTAGCATAGTTTTTAAAATGAAATTAGCATTGTTTTTAAAATAAAAATGTGTATTTATAAAAATGGAACAATAATAAAAAATGTAATTAGCATTAATATTATTCAGTTTTTAAAAATGTACAAATCATTGATTTATTTTCAATTTTTAAAACTAAATCAACATTGAAATAAAAATGTAATTTTTTTATATATATAATAGTAAATGAATTTTTAATATATAAACAGATTTGATTTAAAAATGTAATTTTTAAATGAAATAACTTCGTTATAAAAATATGATTTTTAAAATATATATAGCATAACGAAAATCAGATTTTTTAAAAATATATAGCATTATAAAAATGTGATTTTTATTATATATATCATTACATAAAAATCACATTTTTATTAAAAGCTTTGTTTTAAAAATATATAGAACAACTTAAAAAATGTGATTTGTTGTAAAGGATTTTTGCTTAAGTAAAAATTTAATTTTTATTACATAAATAACATTGGATAAATTCTGATTTTTATATATAGAGCATTGTTTTAAAAATATGGTTTTTAATATATATATATATCACGTGAAACAGATTGTGTTGGAATCACGGTTAAGAATACTGCACGACGGAACTGTCTGGAAGTAAATCCAAATCCAGAACCATCCAATAAAGAATGGCGGAGTGGAAACAAATGGTGAGAACTCCTTCTCACTCTTATTATTTTACAGTTAAATATATACTAGGATGCAGAAGGGGCTTAGAAGCCCCCAACACTAATTATTGTACAAATCATGATTGTTTGTTTGGATTGTGATTGAAATTGTTAATGATTGATATTGTTGTATATATAAAACATTTCATATAAAATTATCATGAAAATAAAATAAAATAGATATTCATTTACAAATTGTATGGTTTGTTTATATACACCCATTAATTGATATTGATTGGACGATAAATTTTACACATCGCCTATTTGTTGTTTGAAAACCCCACACGGGTATTGGGATGATATTGGACATACACTAATCCCAATATTTAGTTGTATGTCAGTTGATGGGTTGACAGGCTGTGATAAGCTTTAATTGTTTATTTTTAACGCTTATACAGTTGTAAATTGCACTCTGGATGATGGTTGATTGTGTATCATTATTGTTATGTACATGTGTTGTATGAAATCCATATAAATAACATTATATGGTAATTGATTGTGTCTGATTCCAATTCAGGAATAACGAATATTTTAAAATAATATTCAGTAAAGGATTAAAATGTGAATTTGATGTCCGATTTTGGATGGACACGAAAATATTGAAATGTATGGAGCCGTATTGATTAGATTTGCGTCATTTTAACACGAACGATATTTATATCAATTTTATTCATTTTTATAATGAATATTAAAAAGGAAAGGATTTCAAAATCAGATATTTTGAAAATATTATAATGATAAGGAGTATTCAATTTTGGTTTAAAATTGAAATGAAAGTGGGAATCGTTTTAAAACGAATTTATAAATGTTTTATAAAACACGTTTTAAATGGAAATTGATGGAGTATAATATATATACATATATATATTATATTTAATGGCCTGAATAGAACGCACCGCGCCGCGACCGTTCGTGAATTTTGACCATTGATTCGAATTGACATTATGGGAGATTCGACCG
>JASFAX010004037.1:0-40610 GCA_030737875.1 Allium sativum | reverse complement strand
ATCCAGCCAACCATAGCATGACACATATGCCCTAATACCTCAGAAATCAGTCGATGGCCAATTAGAGAAGGCCACATCAGTACAGGGCTGTAAAAATTCGTCATAGGAGCTGGATCACAAAGGGGTCGACTCCCTACAGGGGGGCCGACACATATGTCGACTCCCCTATAGGAGGGTTGACACCTATGTCGACTCCCCCTGGGGGGTCGACACCCTGAGCGGGAAATTTCCCGCTCAGCCGATTTTTGAGTTTTGAACTATTTTTATTATTTAATTATTATTTATATTTATTTTCTGCTTGAACTTGAAATCTTCTGAACTCAATAACTTCTACATATGGAGTGCGATTCATGCAAACCCGGACTCTATCTCAAGAAGAATTCTGAGACGAATGCAATGGCGTAACCCGTTACCCTTAATTACTACTTTTAAAATTAAGTTTCTTTAATTCGTTACCTTAATGTTTACAGAAAATAAAGGGTGTTACAAGAAAAGTTTCAGAAAGAATCAAGCAGGTCAAACGAGAAGGCAAAGTTATTCCGAAGGACAAGATAAAACCTAACTCTTTTTTGTTCATTAAGGAGATTCCTGAGGATTCTGATGAAGAGGAAGAATAAGGCACCATTGTTGACGAGGAGATAGGAGGAGATGGGAGTCAGCGAGACAAGTCTTGCAGGGAAGATGAAGACTCTTCTTCTGATGTTGTGGGGTTACCTGATCATGTGGGGATCACTACTGATTCCTTAAGTACTCCATCTGCTCGAGGTCCAATTGCAACTCCTTCCAAGGAAGGTGATTCTTCAGAGCCAAAGAATAAAGAAACTTCTGTTTGACCTAACATCTCTGCCTCACAGGTATGGCTCTCACTCGCAAAATGTTTTCTTCCTTTATACATTTGTATAAATAATTGGTCTCCTCATATTACGGCAGCTCCTTGCTTCTCCGTAGGTGTAAGCCGTAGTAATGCTTTACAAAGGACTTTCAGAAGGCTTGTTTCGTAAAACTTGTAGGAAATCACCTAGTAGAAAGGCTTTGATATTTTTGCATAAGGCACTCTTAACTTCTCCGTGACTTGTGGTTTAGTTCTCATAACACTTATGATCAACTTATTGTATTAATATGTACAATGTCTAGGGTATGTGTATTGACTAGTAGATTTGTGCTATCATGATTTGTTGATGTATATGTTTGAAATAATTTAGGACTTGTATGGTAGAAGTTTATGAGGTTGTTTTCCTTTGATATGTATAACATTAATAGTGTCATTGCTTGGCAATTAGGTAGTGCACACCACTATATTTTGTTTCATCCATGACTAGGAGGATCAATTTGAAACCCTTCTTCACAATTCAGGGAAGAACCTTTGACCATCACCAGCCGGAAAGATAACTTTGAGGATGCTCCTCATTCGAGATGGAAAATGATGTATTATCTACACAAGATCAAAAACCTTAAAGAACGGGCATCTTATTAGGAGAATCAACTTAAAGAGAAAAATGAGACTATTCATGAGCGGTAATGCCAGATAAAGGTTGACCCCTCTACTAGCTCCAATGCGTAGATAGGCAAACTATATCATCGAATTGACGAGTTAGAGAACGAACCGAAGAAAATAAAGGCAGGTTATGCCTCCCAAGAATTTTCTTTACAGAATTTGGACTCAGATTGACGGACTTGGCTCCCATGAATCTACTATTCGCCCAAAATGTGACACCTCCTTTAATTTTCTTTAATTTAGAACCACAAAAATAGTAGTGACATGTATATAGCAACTCATGACATAATTTTATGTAAATATGTTTTTGTGTTGTGTGGTTATCACCTGGTATGTGATACTCTTTTCTGCTTAGAAACGCTCTATTTTTAGGATCTCAATGTACCATTCTTCATAAGTTTGATGCACATTGTTAAGTGTTAGTTTTCAAGGCACACACGATGCATCATTTCCTTTTGTTGAAATAAATAGTATCACGATATGAATGTAGGAATGATAATGAGTCAACTTATACTTTTCGTACTAGTGAAAATCCCCTAGTGTAATAGGCATTTCCAAGAAACCTCCCTCTATAGGATTTTTAAGAAAAAGTGTAACCCCTGCTGCAGAGTTTTTTAGGAAGGTTTGAGATATCTACTCAAGCTCTCCCTTGAGCTTATGTTCTAGCGTAATGTAGCTATTCGTATTGTATAAGCAACTAGTATAATGAATAATGACTTGAGGCATATATGAATTAAGAAGAGCTTCCTGAGTAAGATGGTTGATCCTTATCTTCGTTTGAAGGCTTTGGGGTAGTAGGTTCAGACTTCTGCCTTAAGTGCTGACGATATATTCCTTCCTTAGGGATTTGATTGTCTTGACCCAGACTAGGGTATTCAAAATACAACTCCAGAAATCCCCTTCTGGTAATAATAGAACTTTGATCAATATCTTAGATTAATATACCGAATAGAAGCGTAGGAGCCCTTCCCTTGGTTAATAGAAGCCTAGAGCCAACTTGGATTTTGGCTATTTTAATAGAAGACCAGAAATCCCCTATTGGCATGATAGGAGACCCGAACTGACCTAGATTCTAGTATCTAGAATAGAAGACCAGAAACCATTTCCAGCATAATAGAAGTCCTGAACCGGCCCAGATTCACGTATTTGGAATATGATACCAGGAACCGCTTACGGTGTAATAGTTTCGCTACCCGCTTTTGGGTTTGATTTATGAAGCAGAGGATGCACGTGCTTCTTGAGCCATTCTTTGGGGCTTTTGTTGTCAAAGCAGAAGAGGTACGTACTTTGTTGGCCACTTTCTAGGCATGTGTGTCCGATGAGCTAGGCTAGCTTATCCACAAGCAGGTCCTAATGACTAACCCGACCTCCCTCCAGGAGGCGCCTTATCCTGACCATTGTAGGCGATAATAAGGTCTTAGATGCTTAAATCAGGCCATCGTAGACGCGGAATTAAGGCTTACACTTTTAATGCTTTACCCTGGCCATTATAGGCGGTGATAGAATCTTACACTCCACCCCTCTAAGGGGTGCGTTATCTTGGGCATCGCAGGCGATGATAGGGTTGGTGTTCCCTTCTACGAGTAACACGGAAAATAAGAAGAGGTAGGACGTTCTCTTCTTCAAGCAGAGGTAGGACATGCTCTTCTGCGAGCAAATGTTAGGCATGCTAATTAGATGCTTCGTCACGACCATTTCTAGTCTAGATTGGAAGCTTTCGCTTTCGATGCTTTAACCTGGCCCTTTCTATTGTGGGTGCGGAGAAAGGCTTACACACCATCCCATTTTGGGGGTACCTTTCCCTCGCCAACTCGGGGGTGACAAGGGTTTTATCCCTTTGTGATTTACCATACCTCGGGTCATTTTGAGTTCTTAAACGGGTTTCCATACCCTTAGTTATGTAGATGATCCTTTTCCTAAGGATTTTTATTGGACTTGGTTTGGTCTTTCTGCAAATTCTCATAATTGGCCTTGATTAAGGAACTTAAAGATCATCCCTTCGAGGATTCTACAGTGGTTAGTTTCATGTATGTTTATCTTGTGATAATGGCAATAATGTTGTGATGACCGCCTATAACCCCTGCACTAAACAAGAGGAATAATACGCTGAAAGGTGTGCTAGGCAGCAATGGACGATCATCAGAGTAGGTAAACAACATCGAAACCCATCGTAGAACTCACAGCGCAAGGAAAAAATATAATAGAATGTATGCAACAGGTAATAGTAGTGAAGAATCATATAGAAAACTTTCACAACATCCTCAAAGATTATCCCAACATCATAGGAAATATCAAGTATGTACATAAGGCCTCACTATAACACTCATATAGCAACTCAAACAGAGGAAATAGATATTCTCGATATGTATTGAACCGAAAATCCGGTCCAATTTGAGCTGACTAAATAACACAAGTCCGACCCCAAATTGCACTAGAAATTCAAGAAAACTAATAGAAAGAAGATAGAGGGTGAGGATAGATAAGATAGAACTATTAGAATAAAAGAAGAAGAAGAACATCATCATCAGAGAAACCACGAATCTCACAACGGAACGAATAAAATATAACATAACTTTTGAAATACAAACAGTATATGTATACAATAACATTTCAGAGTACAACACTTACAACAACAGCGGAAATAATAATAGCTATAGAATCTTGAAGCCTCCTGCTCCAAGCTCTCCAAGTGTATCTGTAAAATCCTGAACTACTTGACTGCCCATACAAATTTAGGCACCCAAGAGTTAGGTAGAACAAAACAAAGTAAACTCCGGGTCAGTCATGGGACTGGTATGAGTAAAACAGTTTAAAACAATTTGAACAAGTAAACGATATCACATAAGACCACGCCATATAACGGAACGGGTTTTTCCCTTATGAGAATCCAAAATATCTTTATATCAAAAACCATTTTTGATATTATAATAATGTCTATCAACCACAACTATAATAATCATCTAGCAGAAACGCTTTCATCTCACGTTCTACATATATAGTATACAATCAAAACCGCAAGCACATATTGGGTAATGGATTTCCAACTATGACAAGGTATGGAACCACCTTCCGATCAGTGTACTCTAGGAACGATACACTGGAGTTCAACAAGAACATCTTGCAACTCAGCCACACAAGACCGACCGCTTATTTTGCTTGAGTGTATCGAATGTATATCACCAACGGTTGGGATTAGCAACCTTTTCCCGTATATATATGGAACAGCATTGATAGATTAAAGAAGCAAATGAATATTCTCTAGATAGGTGATTATACACCCTACTTCAGTGGGACCGACTTAGCCATGTTGCCTGCCCGATTTTGCCATTTCCTGGTTGTTGAGGCCAGAGGTTACGACTACTTTCCATTCATTGATAACACGATCACTTTGAATGCCACATTATCAAATCCGTTAATCATTAATTGGTTTACACAAATATTCTAGATGTTATGCTAAGGGAATAAATCCGTTGCAACCATATATATTTATGCAGACCAATCCATTCGATCATTGGAAATACTTTGTCAGACATTCGTCCATTTACGTTCGTTCTGGGACTGGACGAAACCGAAGGCACTATTCAGTACATCCATCTTAGGCACTGTTATCTAAGACTTATACAATAAACCTTGCATTTTACTCCGTCTTCAAGTTTCCCCTGGCATATTCGCAAAGCTTATGCCAATACAGAGTGGTTCTTTGGATAATAACCCAACCGGTCTCTCCATATCAACAACGTAAATATGGTCAAAACTTGATAGTCTGTGATTTAATATCAATGAAAACATGTTGGTGTACAAACAACGATCTAAATTCCAAATGGATATATTGATCCAATCATCAAACATATATATATATATATATTCATATTTCCTTATTTTCTATGATTTGAAAATATACGTTTTTATCATTGGAAAACATTTCCAACCCTCATTCACGCATCACTACCATTTCACAACTATTAGTCCCTAACCGTAAACTAGTAAAAGAACAATTCTCTAAGTATATACCCCGAAGGCCGAAACCAACATCAGATCCACACTCAGAAAACCATTCGACTTAACTAATCTCTAGTCAGTTTCTAGTATTGTTTGTAACTCTATTTGATTAACTCTAACTGATTAACTCAAATTCGAATAACCTATATTCGATTTACTCCTTTAAATAACGTTTATCCATTTATAAAGATTTACTTTTAGTAACGGTTCTTCACTTTAAAAAATGTCCTTTTTATAACGTTTCTCCACTTATACAGATTACCTTATAACAGTGTTTAATTACTTATAATGATTTCCTAATAACAGCGTTTAATTACTTATAATGATTTCCTAACAACAGCGTTTAATCAGTTATAATGATTTCCTAATAACAGCGTTTTATCACTTATTATGATTTCCTATAACAGCGTTTAATCACTTATAATGATTTCCTAATAAATATCCCTTATATTCTTTATATTATATTATCCCAATAAACATCCCTCTATATAAAATCCTTTGATTTTATAAATAAATTCTCCTTTATAAAATCCCTTGATTTTATAAACAATTTCTCTTTAACAAGTTTAAAATCTCATTTTATAACAAATATCCCTTTTATAAAACCTCTTTGATTTCCTAAATAAATTTCCTTTTATAATATCATATTTATTTCCTAAATATTTCCCCTTTTTCATTTATTCTATTTTCTGAATAAATATTCCTTATAAATTCTATTCACTTCCTAAGTAAACATCTTTCTTTATACTTCTATTTACTTGCTAAGTAAATGATCGTTAGACACTTCTATTTCAATACACAGTTTGAAAATTTCCCTTTTTTACTTTCCAGTATTCATTTTGTTATTTAAAATACTGTACAACCATGATTAAAATCATACACACATATAAAATCAATAACCAATTTTATATCACAGCATATATCACAATATATGATAAACAGTAAAATAAATGTTAAGGAATCCAGCCGGATTCCTCCAACCTGTTACCCTCATCCAAAGATGTTATACAATATAAACCACATCAATTTCAGTTCAGTACGCACTATTCTGATAAACAGAATCAATATATATATATATATATATATATATATATATATATATATAATTTCAACTAACTGACTAGCAGTTCAATCAACCAAATCAACACATAGCAATCAACAGATAATTATCAGTTCTAAGCATACGTTATAAAAATATAACTGTTCAGAGTTGGTGAGTTTTACTCACTTTAGCAGTTCATCGTTAAAGAACGATAAACTGTTTGTTTGATTTGAATCAAACAGTTTATTTCGCCATAAATTCAAACTAGCTCAAATCCACTCCCAGTCAGTTCCATTGCGTTGCTCCCGTCCATACGATCCTGCGGATTTTGTTTCGCTCGATTCTGACATCAGACAGAAAAATTATACCAGTTTCAAATTTTAAATGAGCATTTATTTTATTTAAACTCTCTTTTTATCACTTTGGGCTCACCTCCTTAAACTTCGGCCCAAAGCCCAACTTAATATCCTCAACCCGTCTTCTAGCCCGTCTGCTCCTTTCCCTTCCTAGTAAACAACTGTACTTCCGACATTTCCTGCTCAACGAATTGCCATTCAAACAAATCTGAGACATCCGCCCATCACAACACAAGTTTGACCAACTCAAATCCCAACATTTAACCATGCTTTAAACATTTCTTCCTCCAGTGCAACCATTAAGATATTTCCATAATTTCTTCAATCCCTCCAACTTGTTCGAGAGCCATTCCCAAACTCGCTGTTCCCATAAGCACATCCACCATTCTTCACACATGAAATCAAAAACCAAAGGCAGCATTCACTCCTTATTCACCAAATCCAACTCAAAGTATCATTCTACTCCTCTTGGTTGAACGACACAGGAATCCGCTCCTGTTAACCTAACCTCACATCCTCAACACTCCTCTGACTCGCAAATCCCTTTCACGAAATCGAAATCCAACCACACCATCTTCCTGCTCTTCCACACTCGCATCTCCCCATACCCTCAAGGATAACTCCGAACTCCTCTTCGTCATTTCGGTTCTCAGTCTTCACGCCAAACACAGCAAAAGCATCGATATTTTTAATCACTGAAATCCGCAAAAATTCGGCTAACAGACCCTCGTCAGTCTCGTGAACCCACCAACCAACCTCAGTCGAGCTCAAAACCCCTAAATCGATGAACTTGGTCAAACATAACCTCGTTGGGAAAACAAATCAGCGAACGAAACATGTTCGACTCTCACCAAAATCTTACAAAAAGGAAGAGCATCAGGGCAGGAACTGAATATATAAGTTTGGAGATTTATTGGATTTTATTTGTATTTGTGAGGATTTTGTTTCTCATGTTTTGAAGAACAGGAGAAAGAAGTGGCGGCTAACAAATTGGATCGGAGGAAAGTGATTTTTTCTAGGTTTAGAATGAGGCAAAGGGTATATATATATATATAGGGATGTTATATTATTTTTATATTAATTTATATAGCTACCGTAGTTCGTATTTATCTTTTAAAAATTTCTATGATCCCATATGATACCCAAAAATCACGAAACTGGACATGTAGCTAGCGTTCGACATTACGGTCCCAACGAAACTGGTTTTGTCGAATTTCGACTCTGTTTGCTCACACAATGTATTTTTAACCGTCGAAATACTGACTGTTTTTCACTCTAAAAATCCGTACGGCCACACAGTGACTCTAAAAATCACGGAAACTGACATCTAGCAATAATTTGATGTTGCGGATCCAACAAAATTAGTTTCGTCGAATTCCGACTTCGTTTGCAAAACTGGCTATTTTTAAAGCTCTGGATGACCCATTTAAATATATAAATATATTTAAATAATTAAATAAAATATAAATAAATTATATATTATCGTATATATTCACAGAGGAATACCATACAACTCTCATTGGATTTATGACTCGATATTCAAACCCCGATATAAATCGATATTCGATTTATAATGAAATTCCTTTTTAAATATAATTAATTCCTTTATAAATTATAAAGGAATTCCACAGCGACTTTTCTAAAATTTGATTTGAACATAAATCAAAATCTACACGACGAAATCTAGATTTTTCTCTTCCACTAGAAAAATATACTTCATCAGCTCCTAACGTTTCTTGTTTCACAGAAATCCGATTTAAAATGGCTTCTGTATATTCAGTTGAAGTTCGAATCGCCAATTTACGAACTGCAGTGCCATTTCCTGTTTGATTATAGTTATAATATAATTATAAGTTCAAACTGATGTTATTTAAATATCTTCGTTATTCTAATTCAACTCTAAGCTGAATTAAATATTTTAAATCGTCCAGTTCACATTAAAATGTCAATTCACTAATTCTGATTATTTCAGAAATTAAATATATTGTTTAATTATTAATTTTAATTAAATATTCAATAAAATTGAATTAACGACCATTAAATCCTCTGAATCACTATTTAAATAATTAAATTAATTAATTATTATACCCATGGAAATGCGGGTCATTACATTCTTCCCCACTTCAAATAATTTCGTCCTCGAAATTGCTAAGTTAGAGGATGACCCTATCTACTGAGTAAATATTTATCAGTTTACCCCTTAACTTCAGTTTCAACTAAACCACTTAAATTCCGATTAAAATATTAATTTATTCCGACTAACTAAAATTTTCAAAAATTCTGAAAATTTTCTAATGCCTTTAATTTCCGGAAAATTTCGCCATAACCTCCTTTGTACTGGGAGCATCGGGAAAATCCCCAAATCACAACTCGCCTCTCTAGGCCTTCTCCAACCCAAAAGAAAATCAAACAGCCAAGCGGCTTGCCAATTCGGCTCATCAAAATCTCATACCATATGAAATACAAACTTATACCTTTTTGCTGACCATATCATTATACCATTCCCATTGGTTATCAACTCAACATATACCAATGTCATTCCAATCGATCTCCTGTCAGTTTTTATCCTCAAATTCAAGCATTTGCTTATACTCACGTCAAATTCCATTTAAAACTTAAGTACAATTCTTGATTCCAAATCCTTATAAAATCAATCAACTTACTCGATATCATCCCAATATAATTCCATATTATATTTAACCATGTCCAAGTTTAATTCACATTTATTTATTCACTTTCAATATTTTAATCCATTTAACTTCATAAGCAAAATTTTAATTCCAAAATCTAAATTACTGGATTTATTTCAAATCAATTTTAAATCATAACTTAAAATTACCTTATTTTAAATTCCAATTCAGATTTAATTCATCTTATTTCATATACTTTACTTATATGAATCCTGATTAGTTATTTATAATCATTTTACCTTTTTATAATCCCATTCGATTATACTAACAACCAATACAACCAATTATACTATGTTAATTTCAAAACATATCATGTTGGTTCATCGTATTCGAGTGCTTAGAAACCCCTATCGATATTGTGGTACCCCTCTATCGACCAGAATTCATAAGCCACTCAACCAATAAAGCTCCTCAATATAAAACAAATTTTTATATCAAATAACAAATACGTTCACTCGTATGTATACACTCAAACTCAATCTAGGGTATTACTAACCCCATCACTACTGAGTCACGCCACAGAGCCAAGGTAATTCACTTAACCAGGCTCTGATACCAACTGTAGTGACCCGAAAATCCGGTCCAATTTGAGCTGACTAAATAACACAAGTCCGACCCCAAATTTCACTAGAAATTCAAGAAAACTAATAGAAAGAAGATAGAGGGTGAGGATAGATAAGATAGAACTATTAGAATAGAAGAAGAAGAACATCATCATCAGAGTAACCATGAATCTCATAGCGGAACGAATAAAATATAACATAACTTTTGAAATACAAATAGTATATGTATACAATAACATTTCAGAGTACAACACTTACAACAACAACGGAAATAATAATAGCTATAGAATCTTGAAGCCTCCTGCTCCAAGCTCACCAAGTGTATCTGTAAAATCCTGAACTACTTGACTGCCCATACAAATTTAGGCACCCAAGAGTTTAGGTAGAACAAAACAAAGTAAACTCCGGGTCAGTCATGGGACAGGTATGAGTAAAATAGTTTAAAACAATTTGAACAAGTAAACGATATCTCCTAAGACCTCGCCGTATAACGGAACGGGTTTTTCCCTTATGAGAATCCAAAATATCTTTATATCAAAAACCCTTTTTGATATTATAATAATGTCTATCAACCACAACTATAATAATCATCTAGCAGAAACGCTTTCATCTCACGTTCTACATATATAGTATACAATCAAAACCGCAAGCACGTATTGGGTAATGGATTTCCAACTATGACAAGGTATGGAACCACCTTCCGATCAGTGTAATCTAGGAACGATACACTGGAGTTCAACAAGAACATCTTGCAACTCGGCCACACATGACCGACCGCTTATTTAGCTTGAGTGTATCGAATGTATATCACCAACGGTTGGGATCAGCAAACGTTTCCCGTGTATATGGAACAGCATTGATAGAGTAAAGAAGCAAATGAATATTCTCTAGATAGGTGATTATACACCCTACTTCAGTGCGACCGACTTAGCCATGTTGCCTGCCAGATTTTGTCATTTCCTGGTTGTTGAGGCCAGAGGTTACGATTACTTTCCATTCATTGATAACACAATCACTTTGAATGCCACATTATCAAATCCGTTAATCATTAATTGGTTTACACAAATATTCTGGATGTTATGCTAAGGGAATAAATCCGTTGCAACCATATATATTTATACAGACCAATCCATTCGATCATTGGAAATACTTTGTCAGACATTCGTCCATTTACGTTTGTTCTGGGACTGAACGAAACCGAAGGCACTATTCAGTACATCCATCTTAGGCACTGTTATCTAAGACTTATACAATAGCCCTTGCATTTTACTCCGTCTTCAAGTTTTCTCTGGCATATTCGCAACGCTTATGCCAATACAGAGTGGTTCTTTGGATAATAACCCAACCGGTCTCTCCATATCAACAACGTAAATATGGTTAAAACTTGATAGTCTGTGATTTAACTATCAATGAAAACATGTCGGTGTACAAACAATGATCTAAATTCCAAATGGAATTATCGATCCAATCATCAAACATATATATATATATATATATTCATATTTCCTTATTTTCTATGATTTGAAAATATATGTTTTTATCATTGGAAAACATTTCCAACCCTCACCCACGCATCACTACCATTTCACAACTATTAGTCCCTAACCGTAAACTAGTAAAAGAACAATTCTCTAAGTATAAACCCCGAAGGCCGAAACCAACATCGGATCCACACTCAGAAAACCATTCGACTTAACTAATCTCTAGTCGGTTTCTAATATTGGTTTTAACTCTATTTGATTAACTCTAACAGATTAACTCAAATTCGAATAACCTATATTCGATTTACTCCTTTAAATAACGTTTATCCATTTATAAAGATTTACTTTTAGTAACGGTTCTTCACTTTAAAAAATGTCCTTTTTATAACGTTTCTCCACTTATACAGATTTCCTTATAACAACGTTTAATTACTTATATTGATTTCCTAATAACAGCGTTTAATACTTATAATGATTTCCTAATAACAGCGTTTAATCACTTATAATGATTTCCTAATAACAGCGTTTTATTACTTATAATGATTTCCTATAACAACGTTTAATCACTTATAATGATTTCCTAATAAATATCCCTTATATTCTTTCTATTATATTATCCCAATAAACATCCCACTTTATAAAATCCTTTGATTTTATAAATAAATTCTCCTTTATAAAATCCCTTGATTTTATAAACAATTTCTCTTTAACAAGTTTAAAATCTCATTTTATAACAAATATCCCTTTTATAAAACCTCTTTGATTTCCTAAATAAATTTCCTTTTATAATATCATATTTATTTCCTAAATATTTCCCCTTTTTCATTTATTCTATTTTCTGAATAAATATTCCTTTATAAATTCTATTTACTTCCTAAGTAAACATCTTTATTTATACTTCTATTTACTTGCTAAGTAAATGATCGTTTGACACTTCTATTTCAACACACAGTTTGAAAATTTCCCTTTTTTACTTTCCAGTATTCATTTTGGTATTTAAAATACTGTACAACCATGATTAAAATCATCCACACATATAAAATCAATAACCGATTTTATGTCACAGCATATATCACAATATATGATAAACAGTAAAATAAATGTTGAGGAATCCAGTCGGATTCCTCCAACCTGTTCCCCTGCATCCGAAGATGTTATACAATATAAACAACATCAATTTCAGTTCAGTACGCACTATTCTGATAAACATAATCAATATATATATATATATATATATATACATACATATATATAGGTATGTATGTATATATAATTTCAACTAACTGACTAGCAGTTCAATCAACCAAATCAACACACAACAATCAACGGATAATTATCTGTTCTAAGCATATGTTATAAAAATATAACTGTTCAGAGTTGGTGAGTTTTACTCACTTTGGCAGTTCATCGTTAAAGAACGATAAACTGTTTATTTGATTTGAATCAAACAGTTTATTTCGCCATAAATTCAAACTAGCTCAAATCCACTCCCAGTCAGTTCCATTGCGTTGCTCCCGTCTATACGATCCTGTCGGATTTTGTTTCGCTCTATTCTGACATCAGACAGAAAAGTTATACCAGTTTCAAATTTTAAATGAGCATTTATTTTATTTAAACTCTCCTTTTTATCACTTTGGGCTCACCTCATTAAACTTCGGCCCAAAGCCCAACTTAAAATCCTCAACCCGTCTTCTAGCCCGTCTGCTCCTTTCCATTCCTAGTAAACAACTGTATTTCCGACATTTCCTGCTCAACGAATTGCCATTCAAACAATACTGAGACATCCATCCATCACAACACAACTTTGACCAACTCAAATCCCAACATTTAACCATGCTTTAAACTTGTATTCCTCCTGTACAACCATTAAGATATTTCCAGAATTTCTTCAATCCCTGCAACCTGTTCGAGAGCCATTCCCAAACCCGTTGTTCCCATAAGCACATCCACCATTCTTCACACATGAAATCAAAAACCAAAGGCAGCGTTCACTCCTTATTCACGAAATCCAACTCAAAGTATCATTCTCCTCCTCTTGGTTGAACGACACAGGAATTCGCTCCTGTTAACCTAACCTCACATCCTCAACACTCCTCTAACTCGAAAATCCCTTTCACGAAATCGAAATCCAACCACACCATCTTCCTGCTCTTCCACACTCGCATCTCCCCATACCCTCAAGGATAACTCCGAACTCCTCTTCGTCATTTTGGTTCTCAGTCTTCACGCCAAACACAGCAAAAGCATCGATATTTTTAATCACTGAAATCCGCAAAAATTCGGCTAACAGACCCTCGTCAGTCTCGTGAACCCACCAACCAACCTCAGTCGAGCTCAAAACCCCTAAATCGATGAACTTGGTCGAACGTAACCTCGCTGGGAAAACAAATCAGCGAACGAAACATGTTTGACTCTCACCAAAATCTTATAAAAAGGAAGAGCATCAAGGCAGGAACTGAATATATAAGTTTGGAGATTTATTGGATTTTATTTGTATTTGTGAGGATTTTGTTTCTCACGTTTTGAAGAACAGGAGAAAGAAGTGGCGGTTGACAAATTGGATCGAAGGAAAGTGATTTTTTCTAGGTTTAGAATGAGGCAAAGGGTATATATATATATATATATATATATATATAGGGATGTTATATTATTTTTAATTTATATAGCTACCGTAGTTCGTATTTATCTTCTAAAAATTTCTGTGATCCCATATGATAGCCAAAAATCACGAAACTGGACATGTAGCTAGCGTTCGACATTACGGTCCCAACGAAACTGGTTTCGTCGAATTTCGACTCTGATTGCTCACACAACATATTTTTAACCGTCGAAATACTGACTGTTTTTCACTCTAAAAATCTGTACGGCCACACAGTGACTCTAAAAATCACGGAAACTGACATCTAGCAATAATTTGATGTTGCGGATCCAACAAAATTAGTTTCGTCGAATTCCGACTTCGTTTGCAAAACTGGCTATTTTTAAAGCTTTGGATGACCCATTTAAATATATAAATATATTTAAATAATTAAATAAAATATAAATAAATTATATATTATCGTATATATTCATAGAGGAATACCATACAGCTCTCATTGGATTTATGACTCGATATCCAAACCCCGATATAAATCGATATTCGATTTATAATGAAATTCCTTTTTAAAATAGAATTAATTCCTTTATAAATTATAAAGGAATTCCACAGCGACTTTTCTAAAATTTGATTTGAACATAAATCAAAATCTACACGACGAAATCTAGATTTTTCTCTTCCACTAGAAAAATATACTTCATCAGCTCCTAACGTTTCTTGTTTCACAAAAATCCGATTTAAAACGGCTTCTGTATATTCAGTTGAAGTTCGAATCGCCAATTTACGAACTGCAGCGCCATTTCGTGTTTGATTATAATTATAATATAATTATACGTTCAAACTGATGTTATTTAAATATCTTCGTTATTCTAATTCAACTCTAAGCTGAATTAAATATTTTAAATCGTTCAGTTCACATTAAAATGTCAATTCACTAATTCTGATTATTTCAGAAACTAAATATATTATTTAATTACTAATTTTAATTAAATATTCAATAAAATTGAATTAACGACCATTAAATCCTCTGAATCACTATTTAAATAATTAAATTAATTAATTATTATACCCATGGAAATGCGGGTCATTACACGATAGTTGTAAAAGTAATACACCGACCTCCTGCACGCCTTCGCACAACAGCATCATCCTTGATAATCACCTGTTACCTGCTACCTAGTCTTCTCATCCAAAACTGGATGAACAGCCCAAGTTAATAAGAGGAAACATAAAACCTTGAGTCAAACAATAGTCTTAGTGAGCGATAAAACAGCTAACAAACTTTAACAATAAATTATATGAGAATGGATAGATAAACACACTAATCTACACACAACACCAGAGAAGAACTCAACTATATCTTCCCCACATCAGATAGTGACAGCCCTTACAATCCATAACATCCAAGGTAACAACAACTCGTCCATGGCAATTAGAACAACCATTAATAACATTAGTAGCATCCAGAATACATAGATCCCACGTAGGCAATCCTAATTGAGTTTAACATTCCTCAAGCAATATCCCCAGAGGCCTAAACCAATACCAGTCAAGCACCCAAGGAACATCTTCTTTGACGTTGGACAACCTACATGAGACGATACAATCAGAACAACTAATCATCCATGACTGACTTTGGGTATCATTGGGAATCCTGGTTTGAAACTATCGTTAATTGTATGACGGCCAACCTTGCAATATGTCAAGGGCTAATGATAACCCCAGTTCTAGTATAAACTCTACACGCCTTTCAACGATACGTATGTATGTCCAACCTTGACAATTAGGCCATTCAACGATACCCGGGTACTCAACCTACAACCGGTCTTTTAGGTGCCCTTATCATACCCCTACATTGAGCCTGCTAGAACTTACAACGATGATAATCTCACGACCTTCGCATCTCTAGTCATCCAACCCGATGACTCTTCATAGCTCAAGCAACCATTATCCATCAACTCACGACTTTTGAGTTTCCACTTTACTCGTTGGTCTATGATCAACGAACACATTTATCACTTTGAATTTTCCACTTGAATTCTCCTTGAAGTTATCACTAGCCTCGAACAAAAGAAATATCATTTATGAGGTCTGAAACCATTCCTAGCATCACATCAATTTGCCAGAGAAACCAAACCACAACATTTAGATCTTTCACCACAACATTCAAAACTGTTGCAAATTCTTTCACACATTGGCAGACCGGCCCACTTCCTGGAGGCCCGACTAACTACTCGTACATCCCACGAGCGATCCCTCTGGTACTGTGATGACCGACCCAAACTATTGAGGCCGACCCGACCCAATCAGTCCTCTTCACTTCTTCGTCCTTCACACTTTGGCTTGCTCGACCGACCTTTTCACCCAGCTCCTTCTTTGGAATTGCTCAACCTTCTTCAGGCCAGCTACCCGACCGACCGAGACTGACCGCTCGACCGACCCGCTCATCTGATCTGAAACTTCTTTTTACCTAGACCGACCGACCCTGGGTGCATGACTCAAGCTCGCTCGACCCTTTGCACGACCGACCCAGTGTTTCCATGCCACCCAAGTTTTGTGCGCGACCAACTCTTACTGGAGTCTGGACTCGCTTGACCGACCCTGTTCATCTTAGGCTAGCTCGAGCATGTTTCCTGTCTTGTTTCCCAAGAAATCCGCACCTTTGGTGCGACCGACCCCACATGCGCGACCCAAAACCCGCACCACTCCAATGCAACTCCAATTTCGACCAATACTTCGCCAATCAATACAATCGACGAAACTAACTCAACCAATTCACCAAATACAACCACAAACATGTTATGAAACCCATAACACCACCAATTTGGCGATTTCCTCAATATTTATGTACGATTTACCAAAATCACCATAAATGTAAATATGAACAAAACTGTAGATCTAACTTGCATAATCATATTGAATAGCACAGAAATAACATAGAATCATGGATTTATATTTGCTAGGATAGATCATAGGGTGATTTATATGAAAATGGACTTATAGTGGTTTAGATCTATGGTTAAACACTTGAATTTGATGAAAAACATGTACAAACACTCATATACTTCATTGAATCCATGTGAGAGATGCAAATCACTCATCGATTCTCCCAAAAAAGCAAAAGCAATGCAATAAGATTCCGGACAGCAAGCAATTCGAACCAAACACCTTGATCCGATGAACATCCTATTCAATTTATGTATATCTAGCCTCCAATGGTGTGGATCAGTGATTTCCCTCCTTGGATTTTGGTTTCTAATGGTGGAAAGGTGTTAGAGGAAGTAGGAGTAGAAGATTACCTAATGAGAGAATGCGGAAACTAAACTATTTCCTATATCCCTCACCCCTTATTTACACCGTTCCACTAGCCCACTAGTTAGCCTCTCCAAATCAGCCTATTATGGCTTAAAAACATGAACAACCAACGAAAAAACCTTGAAACAGTGATTTCTCCCAAACTGTTGAGCCAAATCTTTAATGTAACCAGTCTATGGAAAGGCAATCATCAATTCCTTTCCAATGGCACAGATCTTACCCTTTGATTTGACCTGGGTCAAAAGTTATGCCCTGTACAAGGCTAACAAGAGAAAAATGGTCACAAACAAAATCGTTAAAAATTATGGACATGTCTCACATCCCCATAAACAACATATTAAAAGGTCAGAATGATCCAATCCTCAGGGGATAAAATAAAAAAATATTTTATGATCTTCTGATGCGTAAAATGGAGGCTGTTACGTTCTCCCCCCTCCCTTCAAGAATTTGGCTCCTGAAATTCCAAGCAACCATAATAATTCTGCATGCCTATCATCCATGAGAAGCCAATTTTATCATCCAAACTAGCAACCATCAAGCCATGCATCCATAGCCCTATCCTAGCATACGGAATTCAATCAAACAACAACAAGTTACAACGATGATACAATATCATAGGGTCCTACCAACGAAAAGTTCTAGATGAGTCGCCCTCATGCTCTCTTTTGCCTCCCACATACAGTGGTCGTCATCTTCACACCATTGTACCTTGACTAGCTTAACTATCTTCCTCCTAAGCTGTTCCGTGTCATTCCCTATAACACGAAGCAGCTTACGAGATTTCGCAACTGCGTTCTCTACTTCCAGGTCTTCGTACCACACTGGAGATACCACTACATTCGATCATGCACAAACTTCCGTAGAAATGACACATGAAACACATTATGCATACTCGACATCTTCTCGGGTAACTCCAATCTATATCGAGCATTCCAATTCGCTCGACAATCAAAAATGGTTCCTTTACTTCCGAATCAAACCATAAGCTTCAACGGTGAAATCTTTAGGAAAACCATATCGCCAACGTCGAAATCCAAATCTTTTCGACGGTTATCAGCATAACTTTTCTGACGATTTTAGGCTGCCTTCATTCAGTGCTGAATGATCTCGATACAATCCGAGGTCTCTCTAACCATCTCAGGCCCAAGTATCAGCTTATCTCCAGTCTCTAACCAATAAGCTGGAGAATTGCACGGCCTCCCATACAACACCTCGTATTGTGCCATCCCAATGCTTGACTTATAGCTGTTATTATATGCAAACTCAATTAGAAGCAGATGGTTTTCCCACGATCCACCAAAGTCTAACACACAAGCCCTCAGGAGTTCTCCTAAAACTCGATTAACTCTCTCGATTTGACCATCGGTTTGGGGATGTTAAGCCGTACTTAAACACAACTCGGTTCCCAAAGCTTTTTGCAAACTCTTCCAAAATACACTCGTAGATAATTGATCTCGTCACTCACTATGCACTTTGGGATACCATGGAATCGAAATATCCATTTCACATAAAGTTCATCCAATCTCGATGTCGTCCTAGTCAACTTAACAGGGATGAACCTTGCACTTTTGGTCAAGCGATCCGCGATGACCCAAATTCCTTCGTCTCCTGCCCTGGTTCTAGGTAATCCATCGATAAAGTCCATCGATATCTACTTCCACTTCCATGTAGGAACTTCCAATGGCTGAAGCAAGCTACTCGGCTTCTTTTATTCAGCTTTCACCAACTGATAGTTCATTCACTTGGAAATGAACTTCAAAATATCTTGCTTTATCCCCTCCCAGTAGTAGACTTGCTTTATGTCTTGATACATCTTATTACCACCGGGGTGAATCGTCAACTTCGAGTGATGACATTCTCTCAAAACCTCATCTCTCAATCCGTCAATATTAGGAACAACTAATCGCCCTTACTTTCAAAGCCAACCTTCTCGATCAACTTCGAGCACTTTATCTTCTGGTTCCATCTACTGGATAAACTCGACAAGCTTTGTATCTCGCTTTTGGCTTTCGCCGATCCTTTCAATAAGAATTGGTCTTATCGATAAGCTTGACAACATATTAAGTTCCAACTCTCACCTTGGCCTGAAATAAAACCTTGCCAAAGACTCGAGGATCTTCCATTCCGAAAATATCTCACCCAAACTTGCATGTCTTCGACTCAATACATCTGCAACACACTTTCCTGTAGTATAGGCTATAACAAAATCATACGATGCCAGAAACTCCAACCATCTTTGCTGCTGATGATTCAAATCCTTTTGGGAGAAAAGATACTTCAATGACTTGTGATCCGTAAACAGCTCAAATCAAACACCCAATAGATAATGTCTCCACATCTTCAGAACAAACAAAATCGCCGCCAACTCCAAATCATGAGTTAGGTAATTCTTTTCATGCATCTTTAGCTAACGACTTGCGTAGGCTACAACCTCACCCTTTTTCATAAGCACTGCTCCAAGCCCAGTACCACATGCATCAGTGTATACCACCATCTCTTCATTCCCTCTTAGAGTAGGCAACACAAGTGCACTCGTCAATCTCTCTTTCAGGATACGAAACATTTGCTCACACTTTGCATCCTATGTGAACACTTGGTTCTTCTTAGTCAATCATGTTAACGTTGCAGCTACCTTGGAGAAATCCGTGATAAATCGTCAGTAATAACCAGCCAATCCAAGGAAACTTCAAACATTAGTCGCATTCTTAGCTCTATCCCAGTCTTAGACTACTACCACTTTAGCGGGGTCAATCGCTTTCCCACTTCCAGAAACAACATGGCCTAATAACCTCACTTCACTCTTTCAGAATTGACACTTTGAAAACTTAGCTCTCAACTGATGCTTTCGCAAGATTTCCAACACAACTCTCAAGTGCTTCCTGTGCTCTTCCTCATTCCGTGAATAAACCAGAATATCATCCATGAACACAAGCACGAATCCGTTCAACTAATCTCTGAGAACTCTGTTCATAAGATCTACAAAGTACGCAGCGCATTAGTCAACCCGAATGGCATCACCAACCATTCAAAGAAACCAGATAATATCCTAAAAGAAATCTTCAGCAAACTATCCTTTGCCACCCTCAATTGGTGAAATCCCATTGCCAAATCCATCTGAGAAAACACTTTGGCTTCGTGAAGCTGATCGAACAAGTCGTCAATCCTTGATAACGGATACTTGTCTTCTTAGTCACTTTGTTCAGCTCATGATAGTCCAACCACAATCTTAACAAGCCATTTGCCTTGGTTAGAAACACGATCAGTGCACCCCATTCGGAAACACTCCTCTGAATGACCCCTTCCCTAGAAGGTCTCTAACTTGCACCTCCAACTCTCGTTGTTCCTTAGGCTCCATCCGCCTAATAGGCATAATGATTGGTCTAGCAGACACGACCAAATCAATCCTAAACTCGATCTCACAATGTAGAGACAACCCTTTGACCTCATCAATGATATCCTCATACTCATTAGCGATCAGCACAGATGACAAGTCTTCATGTGGAATCCCGAGTGAATATAGATAGCTCACGAAGACATCCTCTTCGCGCTTACATCTAATCAATGCCTTTTGCCCTTCCACATCCCCAACTCTCACCTCTAGCTTCTCGCAATTCACCCTTGCAGCATACCTCTCGAGCCAATCCGTGCCAAAGATGATCCTAAACCCAACGAAGTTAAGAACAAAGCAATAACACTTAAAAGAGCAACCATGACACGACAACAGTAGACCACGGCAAATCATGCAAAGATTGGACAAACCCCCAACTGGGTTAGTCACGATCAATGGTCTATCACAAATCTTGGGTTCCAAACCTAAGTGGCACACAAGCTCATGGCAAATGAAAGAATGTGATGCTCCAGTATCGAACAAAACTAAAACAGAAACACCTCGGAGAAAAAGAGTACCTTGCACGACGACACCATTTCCCTTTTCCTATGCAGTAGGAACTCTTGAAGAAGTTGGCATGGCTTCCAAAGCATATGCCTTCACAGCCTGCTTTCCCTTAGCTAATTCTGGAATGTCTTTCTTCTCAAGTCCAGGCTTCCCACACTTGAAGCACTTCTTCCCAGCTTTGGGATTCTTGCACTCATTAAAAAATGGCCTTTCTGCTGGCATTAAAACAAACCACCTCGCTCTTAGGCTTCTTTTGGCCATCTTTTTCCTTCTGTTGTTGTTGTTGTTTCCTCTTCTTGTTATTGCCACCCTGCTGTGGTTTCTAAACCTCTTTGCTTGCAATGACAACATTTGCTTCCTTAGGAAACAAGTTCCCATGGTGAATAGCCTTTTCCATAATCTTCCCAAATGAATCGTCAAGATGATCCACTAACGGCCTTCCAATATAGGTATCTACACCCATAACAAACTTCTCATTCTTCTGATAAGGTGTATCAATGTCTGAACAAGCATATTTGGACAACTCGTCAAATCAGAAACATAATCAAGCACAGAACGACCATTATGTTTCAACTCCACGAACTTCTTGAATAAAGATGACTTCTGAGAAGTGGAGATAAACTTTGCTTCAAACTTAGTTTCCTATGGCGAATAGCCTTTTCCACAATCTTCTCAAATGAATCGTCAAGATGATCCACTAACGGCCTTCCAATATAGGTATCTACACCCACAACAAACTTCTCATTCTTCTGATAAGGTGTATCAATGTATGAACAAGCATATTTGAACAAGACGTCAAATCAAAAACATAATCAAGCACAGAACGACCATTATGTTTCAACTCCATGAACTTCTTGAATAAAGCCGAGTTCTGAGAAGTGGAGATAAACTTTGCTTCAAACTTAACCTAGAATTGCTCTTATGAAATTTCTTCATTTAGAGTCTCAAGCGTGACAGAATTCCACTATTCTATGTCCCTGCCTTGTAGTTGCCTTGACGCAAGCTTTCTCCTGATTGCACCATCCAAACTCAATTCTCCAAAGATACGAACACAAGAATCCATCCACCTCTGAACCTCTTCAACTTTCTCAGATCCTTTGAATGATTTTCCTCCTAGAGATGTATAATCTTTGCATAGCTTCGCAAAGTCCACAACTCTAGGCAACTGAACTCCTACATCTACCGTAGCTTCCACTGAGTGGGGACCCATCGCATGAATGCCTCCATCATGGATTCAAACATGGTAGGGTAGTCTGGTTCACCTCCATTTCCCCCTCCAGTATTAGCTCCCCTAGCAGCTTGTCTTGATGATCGTCTACTCATTCTAAATATGCAATTTAGAATAATTAGCCACTTCCAAGAAAAATTGCTAAAGGAATACAACCGCTACTACCATATATGCTAATATATATAGCAAGCATGCAATTGAAATCTACAAGTACGTCTCTCATACGTAATTACGTCCTCAAACTTTGGCTAAAATCATTAACGAGAGCTCTGATACCAAATGTGATGACTGCCCATAATCCCTGCACTAAACAAGAGGAATAATGCGCTGAAAGGTTTGCCAGGCAGCTATGGACGATCATCAGAGTAGATAAACAACATCGAAACCTGTCATATAACTCACAGCGCAAGGATAAAATATAATAGAATGTATACAATAGGTAATAGTAGTGAGGCATATTATAGAAAACTTTTCAAACTTTCACAACATCCTGAAAGAATATCCCAACATCATAGGAAATATCAAGTATGTACATAAGGCCTCACTACAACACTCACATAGCAACTTAAAAAGTGGAAACAGAAATACTAGATAGTAGAAAAAATAATATCCATCCTCCTACTTGCCTTTGCACAACAGCATCGTCCTCACTAACCACCTGTCACCTGCTACCTAGTCTGTCCATCCACAACCGGATGAACAACCCAAGGTAATAAGAGGAAACATAAAACCTTGAGTCAGACAACAGTCTTAGTGAGTGACAAAAAAGCTAACATACTTCAACAGTAAAGTATATGAGAATCGATAGTTAAATATACTAATCTACCCACAAAACTAGAGAAGAACTCAACTCTATCTTCCCTACAACAGACAGTGATAGTCCTTACAATCCATAACATCCAAGGTAACAGCAACTCGTCCATGGCAATCAGAACAACCATTAATAACATTCATAGCATCTGGAATACATAGGAAATCCTAATCGAGTTTAACATTTCTCAAGCACTATCCCTAGAGGCCTAAACCAATATCAGTCAAGCACCCAAGGAACATCTCCTTCGATGTTGGACAACCTGCATGAGACGGTACAAACATAACAACCAATCATCCATGACTGACTCTGGCTATCACTAACAGTCTTGCTTTGAAACCATCGTTAATCGTATGATGACCAATCTTTCCATATGTCAAGGGCTAATGGTAACCCCGGTTCTAGCATAAACTCCATACGCCTTTCAACGATACGTATGTATGTCCAACCTTGACAAATAGGCCTTTCAACGATACCCGGGGTACTCGACCTATAACCGGTCTTTTAGGTGCCCCTGTCATACCCCTGCTTTGTGCCTGTTAGAACTTACGAAGATGATAATCTCTTAGCCTTTGGATATCTAGTCATCCCACCCGATGACTCTTCATAGCTCAAACAACCTTCTCAAGCAACCATTACCCACAACTCACGACTTTTGAGTTGCCACTTTACTCGTTGGTCAACACAGATCAACAAACACATTTCAAACTTCAAATCTTCCTACTTGAATTCTCCCTGAAGTTATCACCATCCTCGAACCAAAGAAATATCATTCATGAGGTCCAAAACCATTCCTAGCATCACAACAATTTGCTAGAGAAACTACCATGACATTTAGGCCATTCACCACAGTTTTCAAAACTACTGCAAATTCTTTCACACATTGGCTGACCGACCCACTTCTTGGAGGCCCGACCAACTATTCGAACATCCTACGAGCAATCCCTCTAGTAATGTGATGACCGACCCAAACTATTGAGGTCGACCCGACCCAACCAGTCCCCTTCGCTTCTTCGTCCTCCACACTTAGGCTTGCTCGACCGACCTTTCATCCAGCTCCTTATTTGGAACTGCTCAACCTTCTTCAGGACAGGTACCCGACCAACTGAGACTGAGCCGCTCGACCGACCCACTCATTTGATATGAAGATGCTTTTTACTTAGACCGACCGACCCTGGGGGAATGACTCAAGCTCACTCGACCCTTCGCACGACCGACCCAGTGTTTCCATGCCAACCAAGTTTTGTGCGCGACCAACTCTTACTGGAGTCTGGACTCTCTCGATTGACCTTGTTCATCATAGGCTCGCTCGAGCCTGTATCTTATCTTGTTTCCCAAGAAATCCGCACCTTTGGTGCGACCGAAACCACACGTGCGACCCAAAACCCACACTACTCCAATGCAACTCCAATTTCGACCAAAACTTCGCCAATCAATAAAATCGACGAAACTACCTCAACCAATTCACCAAATACAACTGCAAGCATGTTATGAAACCCATAACACCACCAATTTGGCGATTTTCTCAATATTTATGTAAGCTTTACCAAAATCACCATAAATGTAAATATGAACAAAACTATAGATCTAACTTGCATAATCATATCGAATAGCATAGAAATAACATAAAATCGTGGATTTAAACTTATTAGGATAGATCATAGGGTAGTTTATATGGAAATGGACTTATAATGGTTAGATCTATAGTTAAACACTTGAATTTGATGAAAAACATATACAGACACTCATATACTTCATTGAATCCATGTGAGAGATGCAAATCACTCAACGATTCTCCCAAATAAGCAAAAATCAATGCAATAAGATTCCGGAGCAAGTAATTCGACCCAAACACCTTGATTCGATGAACTCCCTCTTCAGTTGATGTAGATCTAGCCTCTAAAGTTGTAGATCTATGATTCCCCTCCATGGATTTTTGTTTCTAATGGTGGAAAGGTTTTAGAGGAAGGAGGAGCACAAGAGCACCTAATGAGAGAATGGGGAAACTAAACTATTTCCCATATCCCTCGCCCCCTATTTATACCCTTCCACTAGCCAACTAATGGGCCTCTCATATTAGCCTATTATGGCTTAAAAACCTGAACAGCTAACTTAAAAACCTTAACACAGCGATTCCTCCCAAACCGCTAGGCCAAATCTTTAATGTAACCAGACTACGGAAAGGAAATCATCAATTACTTTCTAATGGCATAGGTATCACCCCTTGATTCGAGCTAAGTCAAAATTTATGCCATGTACAAGGCTGACAGGGGGAAAATGTCATAAACAAAATCGGTAAAAATTATGAATATGTCTCACATCCCTATAAACAACATATTAAAGGTGAGAATGGTCCAACCCTCAGGGGGTTAAAAAAATTACGATCTTCAAATGCCTAAAATGTGGGTTAGTATGAAGGCCCTCACAATTTCCTTTCATACTTGTGCTTCTTCTTTACAGATGGCTATTAGTCGAGTTCTTGTTAAGTCAGAAAAATATCTATTTCCACTGAAGTGTTAAGGTAGTATCCTTCAGGTGGACTTGGTGCAAACTTCTTTTCTTGTTGTTGGAACTAAACCCTTCCATTACTGAACCTTGCTGTTTCACTCATATTCTTGTTTCCTCTTTTCAAAATATGTTGAGATTGAAGCGCTATCCTTTTAGTCCACTTGGAAGCAAAGAGGATGAAATCATCTATTGTTTCTTGTTCCAATGCCATCCCCTTAATTCGCTTGTGGAGAGCTCTCCTTATATGAGAGAAGATGTTGCATTCCTTTGATGTAGAGCCATGTAGAGGAGAGATTAGGGTTTGTCCTATGTAGGAAGGGCTGTTGTTCCAATATTTAAAAACATATTGCTCTACTTCCCCTTTTCACTCGGTTATTTGCAAGGCTTCTATTCTCAACCTTTGTTCTTTCATCACGCTTGGGTCAGTAGTTCTTGACATATCCATCTAAGATTCAGAAAACTCTTATTGGGGGCATTTTACCCATAATCTTGCTTCTTTAAAACTTTAGTGCAATATGGGACGGAACAGCACATTTAGATATATGGTTGTCAACTACAAGGTCGGATGTTCAGGCCATCCTTTTAGCGCCAAAATGTTAATGATATTTTTCGTCAACACCGGTGATAGGTCTATCGAAGTGGACCTGTAACAGCCAACATTTTACGTATCGGAAGATCGTAAAATATTTTTATTTTATTCCCTGAGGGTTGGATCATTCTCATATTTAAATATGTTGCTTATGGGGATGTGAAACATGTCCATAATTTTTACCGATTTTGTTTGTGACCATTTTTCCCCTGTCAGTCTTGTTCAGGGCATAACTTTTGGATTAGGTTGAATCAAGTGATGAGACCTATGCTATTAGAAAGGAAATGATGATTGCCTTTCCGTAGAGTGGTTACATTAAAGATTTGGTTCAGCGGTTTAGGAGGAACTGCTGTTTTACGATTCTTCAGTTGGTTGTTCACGTTTTGGGAGCCTAGTGGGCTGATTTGGGGGAGGCTCATTAGTGGGCTGGTGGACACTATAAATAGAGGGTGAGAGATATGGGAAATAGTTTACTTCCCCATTCTCTCATTTGGTGGCCTTGTGCTCCTCATCCCTCTAACACCTTTCCACCATTAAAAAAATCAAAATCTAAGGAGGGAAATAGAAGATCGACACCATTGGAGGCTAGATCTACATCAACTGAAGGGAGTGGTCATCAAATCAAAGAGTTTGGATCCAATTGCTTGCTGTCTAGAATCTTATTACATTGATTTTTGCTTGTTTGAAAGAATCAGTGAGTGATTTACATCTCCCACATGGATGCAATGAAGTATGTTGGTGTTAGATCATGTTTAGCATCAAATTCAAATGTTTTCTCATAGATCTACACCATTATATGTCCATTTTCATATATATCAGCCTATAATCTTACTTAGCAAGTCTGTACCATAATTTTATGTCATTTCATATGTTTATGCAAGTTTGATCCGCAATTTAGTTTATATGTTCATATATTATGATTTTGGAGTGATTTGCATAATTTTAGTGATAGTCGTCATATTCATGTTTTTAGTGACTTCATAACATGATTATGGTTGTATTGAAAGAATTGGACGAGTATATTTCATCGACTATGTCGATTGGAGAAATTTTGGTCGAAATTGTAGTTGCATTGGTATGGTGCAGGCTTTGGGTCGAACACGTCCTGGTCGGTCGAGTAGAAGTTGGGTTGGGTCGAGCACCATGTTTGGGTCGAGCACGATAGAGGGGTTGAGTAGAACCATGGTTGAACATTCTAGGTTCGGTCTCAATAATCGGGTCGGGTCGGTCTTAACAAATGGGTCGGTCAGGTTATATCCAGAAGGTTGAGTCAATCATGACTAGGTCGGATGAGTTTAGAGCCAGTGAAGGAAGTGGATCGGTTGGATGGAGCTGGTGTAGGGTCAGTTGTGATTTCTTCACTAGGTCGATCATGTAAGGAGGGGTCGAGCAGAGGAGGGTTGAGTTTCTGGTCGATCATAATGAAGGGTCGGTCACAAAGGGGTCGGTCCATAGGGTAAATTTCTGAAAATTTTATTTTTTGGGTACTACCCAGATTTGAAGAAAAGAGCTTGAAAAAAATATTTTTAGGGGACAACCCCCCCGAATCCTAGCCACGACGTTGTGATGTAATTATGCTCGGTGATGGTGTGACTTCGTAATGGATTCAAATTGGAACGTTCAAAGTGTAGAAGGTGTTCGTTGATCGGTGTAGAACAACGAATGGTATGACAACTCAAAGGTGTTCTAAGTAGGGTTATAATGGTTGGATAGTCGCCATTGATGACAATTAGAGATACTGAAGGCCTAGGAATCATCGTTGTCATAGGTTCTAGTGGGCCTAAAGCAAGGGTAAAATAGGAGCGTACCTAAAACACCAAATGTAGGTCGAGTACCCTGGGTATCGTTGAAAGGCCTAGGTACGTATCATTAAAAGGCATATGGGGTTTTTGCTACAACCAGGGTTACCATTAACCCTTGGTGGATGGCAGTATGATATGGCCAGTCATACGATTAACGGTGGTTTCAAAGCAGGATTGGCAGTGATAGCCAGAGTTTGCCATGTATGATTGGTTTCTTTGTTTGTCCCGTGTCAAGTAGATAGTCCAACGTCGAAGGAGATATTCCATGGGTGATTGTCTGATATAGGTTTCGGCCTTTAGGGCTTGTTCTTAAGGGATATTGAATTCGATTAAGATGGTTTACGTGAGATCTATAATCTGGATGCTATGATTATTACAGATTAATTTCTTTTGTTTACCATGATTGAATGATCATTCTGATTACCCTGGATGGATTGTTGTTCCATTGGTTGTATGGATTGTAAAGGCTATCACTGTCCAATGTGGTGAAGATGGGAGTTGTGTTCTTCTCTGATGTTGTGGGTAATTTAGTTAGTTTATTTACCATTCTTAGACACTTTATTGATGAAGTTAGTTAGTAGTTTTATTTCTCACTAAGACTGTTGTATGACTCGAGGTTTTATGTTTCCCTCTTATTACCTTGGGTTGTTCATCCAATTTTAGATGGGAAGACTAGGCGGCAGGTGACAGGTGATAGCTTAGTAAGGACGATGTGGCAGTTCGGAGGCGAGCAGAAAGCTAGCGTATTATCTTTCTTACAATATAGTATTTGCTTTTCCATTGTTTGCTATTTCTCTGAGTGCTATAGTGAGGCAAATTTGTATAGACATATGCTGCAATCCTGGTGTATGGATATACTTCCTAGTTGTTTTTAAATATTTGGTATTTCTGCTCAAATATGCTTCGCTATTGTTACATGTTGTGTATGTTCTATTATATTTTATCCTTGTGCTGTGAGATATATGACAGGTTCCTCTTGTGTTATCATACCTTGATGATTGTCCATAGCTTCCTAGTACAATTTCTACGCACTTTTCCTCTTGTTTAGTGCAAGGGCTATGGGCGATCGTCACATTTGGTATTAGAGCTCTGGTAAATGATTTTAAGCCAAAGTTCAAAGATGTAACTACGTAAGAGAGATGTATTTGTAGATTTCAGTTGGGTGAATAGTATATAATACTATATGGTTGTGTATAATATAATAGAAGTTGAACTTTATTATAGTTATTTCACATGTGGACTAATCATTTCATTCTAGATTTAGAATGAGTTTTCAAACCTCTAGGGGTGAGTCTGAGATGGTAAGAGGAGGAGATGGAAGCCAATTAGGAGCTTTAGCCGTTGCACCAGAATATCTGGTTATGTTTGGGGAATCCATGATGGTAGCAGCTATGATAAGGATACCCATTCCGCAAGCGGTAGTAGATTGTGGTGTTCCTATGCAAGTACCCAAAAGGGATTCTGCTAAGCGGCAGAGGGAATATTCTCCTACCTATGAACAAACCTTTTTTGGCCCCAGTGCTACAAAAAAGAAAAATAAGAAGAAGAAATTTTAAAAGAATGATTTATGCTTCAATTGTCAGTTAAAGGGCCATTATGCTAAGGATTGTGAGAAGCCAAGAGCCGAAATGAATTGCTTCAAATGCGGCAAGCCTGGACATAAGAAGAAAGACTACCCGGATATTCTAATGAATAAGCAATCGGAGGAAGCTTGTGATTTGGAAGTCACTCTTATCTCTTATACATTCCGAATGAGTATAAGAAGAAGATGTTGCCAATTTAGATGTGCTTTCTGCTAGTGGATTTGTTGAGTTCTATTGGGTACTAGAGAATCGTCTTCTTTTACCTATAATAAGATCGTATGCCGAATAAGTTTGAACTTGAAGTTGTAATAGACCTTTGGCTGTAACTAATCTAGTATGGGTTCATCTACCCTTTGCAAACTCTGTGGATCCAGTATTGTTAACCATGGATGCTCATTTATAAGTGGTTGCTAAGCTATAACATTCGCTGGGTTTGAAAACTTGGCTATGGATTGGCCCAAGAGATTTGCGGCAAAAGTGAGTTGCAAAAAGCTAGAGATGACAGTGGGGATATGGAAGGGCGAAAGGTGTTGATTCGGGGTAACCCGAAGATGGTGTTCTTGTGATTTGTTATATTCTCTTGGAATTCCACAAGAAGACTTGTCATCCATGCTAATCGCAAGTGAGTTTGAGGATGTCTTTGACAAAGTCAAAGAGTTGTTGCGGTATCGTGAGATTTAGTTTAAAGCCGAACATCGAGAGTTGGGGCTGCAAGTTCGTGACCTTCTTGGAAAGGGATTCATTCGGAGAAGTGTTTCCAAATAGGGTGCACCAATGGTATTTGCAACCAAGGCGGATAGCTTATTAATATTGCATGTGGATTATCATGAGCTGAATGAGGTAACCAAGAAGAACAAGTACCCATTTGCGAGAATTGATGACTTGTTCGATCAGTTTCATGATGCCAAAGTGTCTTCTCAAGAAGGATTTGGTAATGGGATTTCACTAGTTGAGAGTGTCAAAGGATAAGGTTGTGGCCTACACAATTCGATATCCAAAGACACATGAAAGGAATTACCCAACTCATGATTTAGAGTTGGCGGTAATTGTGTTTGTTCTGATGATGTTGAGACATTACTTGTTGGGAGTTTGATTCGACTTGTTTGCGGATCATAAGCCATTGAAGCATCTTTTCTCCTAAAAGGATTTGGACCTTTAGCAGCAACAGTGATTAGAGTTTCAAGCGTCGTATGATTTTGGTATAGCCTATACTCTAGGAAAAGGCAACGCAGTTGCAGATATGTTGAGTCGAAGACACGCAAGTTTGGGAGCGATGTTTTCAGAATAGAAGAGCCTTGAGTATTTGGCAAGATTCGATTTCAGGTCATGATGTGAATTGGAACCTGAAATGTTGCCAAGCTTATCATTAAGACCTACTCTTATCGAAAGGATTGGCGATAGAGCTAGAGGAAAAGCTTGTCGAGCTTATCCAGATGTTGGAACCAGAGGATAAGGAGTTTGAGGTCGATCGAGAAGGTTGGCTACAAAAACAAGGACAACGGGACGTTCCTGATATCGACGGATTGAGAGATGAGATTATGAGGAAAATGTCATCACTCGAAGTTGATGATTCATCTCGGTGGAAAGAAGAGGTATTAGGACATGAAGAAAGTTTACTACTGGGAAGGGATGAAATGAGATATTGGAAAGTTCATTTCCAAGTGTATAAACTGTCAGTTGGTGAAAGCTGAACAGAAGAAGCCGAGTGGATTGCTTCGGCTATTGGAAGGTCCTACATTGATGTGGGAGCAGTTATCGATGGATTTTATCGATGGACTACCTAGAACTAGGGCAGGAAACGAAGGGATTTGTGTCATCGTGGATCATTTAACCAAAAGTGCAAGATTCATTCATGTCAAATCAAATAGGACGGTATCGAAGTTGGCTAAACTTTACATAAAATGGATAGTTCGATTCCATGGTACCCGAGAAAGCATAGTAAGTGATTGAGAACCATTAATTAAAAGTGGATTTTAGAAGAGTTTGCAAGAAGCATTGGGGACCGAGTTGTGTTTAAGTACGACTTAACACCCCCAAACTTATAGTCAGACAAAGGGAGTCAATCGAATTTTGGAAGATCTCCCGAGAGCTTGTGTGTTAGACTTCGGAGGATCATGGGAAGACCATCTACATTTTGTTGAGTTTGCATACAACAATAGCTACCAGTCGAGCATTGAGATGGAATCAAACGAGGCATTGTACGGTAGACCATGCAATTCTCCAGAATTTTGGTTAGAAACTAGAGATAAGTTGGTATTTGGGCCAGAGATAATAAGAGAGACATCGGATTATATCGAGATCTTTCGACAATGAATGAAGGCAGCCCAAGGTCGTCAGTAGAATCATGCTGATAAGCATCGAAAGGATTTGGAATTCGACATTGGCAATATGGTTTTCGTGAAGGACGCACCATTAAAGCATGTGGTTAGGTTCAGAAGTAAAGGAAAGTTAACTCCTAGTTTCGTTGGGCCGTTTCGGATAGCCGAGCGAAATGGAAAGCATGCATATAGATTAAAGTTACTCGAGAAGATGTCATGTGTACATAACTCTTTTCGTGGATCGTTTTTACGAGATGTGTGAATGATCCTGATGTGGTTGTATCTCTGAACAATAAGAAAACCTAGAAGTCGAGGCCGCGATTGTAAGACCTCGTAAGCCACATCGTGTTGTGGCAAATGACACGAAACAGCTTAGGGGAAACATGGTACATGGAGACGGAGGAGAGTATAAAGATGACCCATCCAAAACTCTTGGTTCGTACGACCAATTGAAATTGCACCATCATTACTTCATTGTTACTTGCTATTATTATTATTACTCGTGATTATTGTTGTTATATTTGTTGTTGTTATTAGAATTCTGTGTGCTAGGATAGGTATATGGATGCATGGTTTGATGGCTGCTAGTCTGGATTACATAATTGGCCGCTTATGGATTATAGGCATGCAGAATCTTTTTGGTTGTTTGTGGTTATTGGAATTTCAGGGGTGAAATTCTTATAGGGAGCGGGGTGAATGTAACAGCCCGCATTTTACGTATCGGAAGATAGTAAAATATTTTTATTTTATTCCCTGAGGGTTGGATCATTCTCATATTTAAATATGTTGCATATGGGGATGTGAGACATGTCTATAATTTTTATCAACCTTGTTTTTGGCCATTTTTCCCCTGTCAGTCTTGTACAGAGCATAACTTTTGATTAGGTCAAATCAAGTGATGAGACCTGTACCATTGGAAAGGAAATGATGATTTCCTTTTCGTAGAATTGTTACATTAAAGATTTGGTTCAGTAGTTTGGGAGGAATCGCTGTTTTAAGGTTTTTTAGTTGGATGTTCAGGTTTCGGGAGCCTAATGGGCTGTTTTGGGGGAGCCCATTAGTGGGCTGGTGAAAACTATAAATAGAGGATGAGAGGTATGGTAAATAGTTTACTTCCCCATTCTCTCATTTGGTGGCCTTGTGCTCCTCCTCCCTTTAACACCTTTCGACCATTAAAAAAAAATTCAAAATCTAAGGAGGGAAATTGAAGATATACACCACTGGAGGCTAGATCTACAGCAACCGAAGAGCGAGATCATTAAATCAAAGAGTTCGGATTCAATTGCTTATTGTCCGGAATCTTATTACATTGATTTTTTCTTTTTTGGGAGAATTGGTGAGTGATTTACATCTCTCACATGGATGCAATGAAGTATATGAGTGTTAGATCATGTTTTGCATCAAATTCAAATGTTTTCTCATAGATCTACACCATTATATGTCTATTTTCGTATGACTCACCCTATAATCTTACTTAGCAAGTTTGTACCATATTTCTATGCCATTTCATATATTTATGCAAGTTAGATCCGCAATTTAGTTCATATGTTCATATATTATGATTTTGGAGTGATTTGCATAATTTTAGTGATAATCGTCATATTCATGTTTTTAGTAACTTCATAACATGATTATGGTTATGTTGAATGAATTGGATGAGTATATTTCATCGATTGTGCCGATTGGAGAAGTTCTGGTTGAACTTGGAGTTGCATTGGGGTGGTGCAGGCTTTGGGTTGAACATGTCCTGGTCGGTCGAGTAGAAGTTGGGTCGTGTCGAGCACCATGTTTGGGTCAAGCACCAAGTTTGGGTCAAGCACAATAAGGGGTTGAGCAAAACCAGGGTCGAACATGCCAAGTTCAGTCACAACAATCAAGTCGGGTCGGTCTCAACAACTGGGTCGGTCGGGCCATGACCAGAAGGTTGGGTCGGCCTTGACTGGGTCGGGCAAGTTTGGAGCCTATGAAGGAAGTGAGTCGGTTGGATGGAGCTACTGTAGGGTCGGTCATGATTTCTTCACCAAGTCAGTCGTACAAGGAGGGGTCGAGTAGAGGAGAGTTGAGTCTTTGGTCGGTCATGATGAAGGGTCGGTCACAAAGGGGACGGCCCATAGGGTCAATTTCTGAAAATTTTATTTTTCGGGTACGACCTGGATTTGAAGAAAAGAGCTTGAAAAAATATACTTTTCGGCAGCAACCCTCCCCCCGAACCTTAGCCACAATGCAGTGATGTAATTTGGCTCGGTGATACTGTGACTTCGAATTGGATTCTAGTTGGAAGGTTCGAAGTGTTGAAGGTGTTCGTTAATGGGTGTGCAACAATGAATGGTATGACAACTCAATGGTGTTCTGAGTGGGGTGATAATGGTTGGATAGTCATCGTTGATGACGATTTGAGATACTGAAGGCCGAGGAATTATCGTTGTCATAGGTTCTAGTGAGCCCAAAGCAGGTGTATAATAGGAGCGTACCTAAAAGATCGGATGTAGGTCGAGTAACCTGGGTATCATTGAAAGGCCTAGGTACGTATCGTTGAAAAGCGTATGGGCTTTTTGCTAGAACCGGGGTTATCAATAGCCCTTGACGGATGGCACTACGATATGGCCAGTCATACGATTAATGGTGGTTTCAAAGCAGGATTGGCAGTGATAGCTGGAATTTTGTCATGGATGATTGGTTTCTTCGTTTGTACCGTCTCATGTAGATTGTCCAACGTCGAAGGAGATATTTCTTGGGTGCTTGTCTGATATTGGTTTCTGCCTTTGGGTCTTGTGCTTGAGGGATGTTGAATTCGATTAAGATGGTTTACGTGAGATCTATAATCTGGACGCTACAAGTGTTACTGATTGGTTGCTTTTGTTTACCATGATTGAATGATCGTTTTGATTACCCTGGATGGATTGTTGTTCCTTTGGCTATATGGATTGTAAAGGCTATCACAACCCAATGTGAGGAAGATGGGACTTGTGTTCTTCTCTGATGTTGTGGGTAATTTAGTTAGTTTATTTACCCATTCTCATATACTTTTTTGATGAAGTTAGTTAACTATTTTATCGCTCACTAAGATTGTTGTCTGACTCAAGGTTTTTTGTTTCCCTCTTATTACCTTGGGTTGTTCATCCAATTTTGGATGGGCAGACTATGTGGCTGGTGATAGCTTAGTAAAGACAATGTACCAGTTCCGTGGAGAGCAGGAGGCTAGCGTATTATCTTTATTATTATATAGTATTTGTTTTTCCACTGTTTGCAATTTCTCTTAGTGTTATAGTGAGGCAAATTTGTACATACATATGTTGCAATCCAGGTGTACGGATATGCTTCCTATTTGTTTTTAAATATTTGAGATTTCTGCTCAAATATGCTTTACTGATGTTACCTGTTGTATATGTTTTATTATATTATATGTTGTATATGTTATAGTGAGGCAAATTTGTACATACATACCTTGATGATCGTCCATAGTTTCCTAGCGCACTTTTCCTCTTGTTTAGTGTAGGTGCTATGGGCGGTCATCACAGTAACTAAGAAGAAAATGGGGCTATTTAGCTTTCATGAGTCTGAGTTAGTTCATCGTTTCTTAGATATCAAGGTTTAGATCCCAAAATATTATTTACTCTTCCCTCAATAGGGTGAGCATCATGCTTAAACGACTCAAGAACCAACAGTTATCTTGGGATAAGGGTTCCTAAGATCAACCCTCGATAAAGTGCTAAACGGCTTATTGGAAGGGTTAGACACCAACTTTGCGAAAGGGTCTAGCCTTGAGTAGGAATTCGTGAGCATGTTTGAAATCATATAACATGTTGCAATGGAGACAGCTAAGAAATCACATAAGAGACTCATAAAAAAATATGATAAGTTTTGATCCATTCTTTATTGATCTTAGTGATTACAATAGAAATCCCCAAATCAGTTTAGAAACTAGGGTTTACTCTAGAGAAAGAGAGCACAAGAATGAGAAATGAGAAAATTGCCCCAAAAATGAGACCCCTGGGGTCTTATTTATAGACAAATCGGGCCCTATTTTGCTACTGGGCCAGCAGAAGCCCCTATCGGATGCTTTTCCGTTTAGTTCCTAAAGTTTTGGCTCTCGACCGCTTTTTTTGGCCTTGCTTGTTGCTTTTAAGGTGCCGGTCTTGGCTCTTGGAGGAATGGACTCGGAGACTGGAGCTTTTCTTTGGAATTTCTCCTATCTTTTTTGTATCATTACCAAATCTGTCGATGTGGATAGCTTTAGGATGACTTTGGGTTATATATGCTTCTAGATATGGCTTTCAGATGTGGGCTACTGGTCATGTTATGAATCCTTCACAAGACTTACCTTCATGATTTAGGTGGATGGTTTTCTAATCTGCCACCCCTGTCGGCATCGTCACTAAGTAAGCTAGTGTGGATAGCTTGTCTCACTTCGAGGTTCCGGCTTGCCTTTTGGTAGGTTCCTGATGTGTATCTCGACTTTCCAGAGGGTTGCTTCCGATGCTTTACTAGTTGTTTAGTGATCATTCAATGATCATTTAATTAAGGTCTCGGTAGCTGGCTCCCGGATGATTCTCCTATGCTTTAAGCTATGTGCCTTTGATTCTTTTGTCTCTTAATGTATCGGTATTAAGTAAGTTAGTACTGATAGCCCTTTCAGCCTTCTAGGTCTTGGTTTGTAGGACTTTTGGTCTTTTTCTTCATTGGTTTCTGACTTTGGATGACCATCCGTTATTTGCCCTTCATGCCGGAACTAGATACCGGTATCCTCTCTTTGTAATTGGTTTTGAGCTCCTTTCTTTATCGATGGTGTCGGTTGCCTGTCCTTCCAGGTTGTTCTTCTAAGATTGTGACAGTCCGTTACCTCTTCATCGATAGCCTATCTCGGCGTTAATTTTGGTAGTAACAACAGTAAATCAATTAATCTGTTTATTGCATATATTTAGATGTAGATATAAATTATAGAACCAAAACGTTTAATGTTGCGTTGTGGGGAGAACTTGCTTTGGGATACGAATCAAACTGATGAAAATGGTAGATAAAGCTCCTATAATAGCCATTAAATGTGTTAAAGTTGGAGATTTTCAAGGTAAAACAAACATTTAGTTTCTTTAATGTTCTTATTACGTAACCATCTTTTAAGTCTTCTCATTGTTACTTTAGGTTTGTCTTTACCAACACTGAGTATTAACAATCTAGTTATGAATCCAAAAATGCCAAAATCCAAAAAGCTTAAAATTTGGCATGATACCGAAGGAAAAAATGCACACATAAAATCTGCAAATTATGACAGAGTCACGCTTTCTCATATAATAATCAATCCAAGTTTAGGTCATGACAAGGTTAGTTCTAATCATTTGATCAATTTATACCATACGCATATTGATAATATCATGTTAATTAGTTATTTTCCTTTTTTCTTTTGTGACGAAAAGGGATTTCGCTCGGTCCGAACCAGTCGCTAAACCGATCTAGACCGTTCGAAACGCCCTATAGTTTGAGGACAAGACAAATCAGAACGCATACGGAAGAACATTTCATTGTATATTACAACAATGCATCAGATTACAAGAATATACAGAGTATAAATGAATATACATTACACAGAAATATCAAAGATTTAAATTACATTTAATTACATAGTAGCGGAAAATAATACAATACACAACTAGAAGGAGATATACGGATACAAAGCTTTCCGGATATCGTTCCAGCTGTAAACCAGGATCCTGTAAATATAAATCTGCAAAACCAAAACTACTAGCTGCCCGTGTCAAAATAAGGGCACCCAGAGTTTAGGTTAAAACAATAAACTCCGGGTCAGTCATGTGACTGGTGTGAGAACTAAAACAATTATTAATCTTTATTTTTAAAGTTTGGTAAATCAAGGGACCACGCCGTATGACACGGAATGGGTTTCCTCCCAAGAATACCAGTGCATAAAACAACAGCGCAATGCTAAATAAAGAAAAATGAAGCCGTTATAAGACCCAGGTCCTATCACACAATGCAACGCAAGCCGGGGGATAGGGTTTTCCCTTATAACAGCCAAAGAATGCTTGACACGTTCTAAAACAAATCATTTGATACTACTATAAGTGCATAGTGTATAAAACAACTTCAAATCATAAGTATCAATCATAGACGGCATGGGTACCATATATCATGTCGCCATACTAGTTCTACAATTAAAACCGCAAATGTCTCGTATTTGGAAATTGGGTTTCCATCTATGAACCGAGGCAAAAGATAGTCCTCAACCGATTCGAGACTGTCTAGCCTGAGTCTCAGGAGCAGAACGCATCGCCCTTTGGATCGTCAGGGCCGGTCCACCGATGTGGATTAGACGAAATCCTGAACACTGCGTTTCTCCGCCCTTTGGGGCGTAAGTGAGCCAACGAATGACTCCATCGGACCCGGATCGTCCGATCTAACCGAGGCACCTCGCAACAGCAACAACCACACAGGTGAAAAGTATATAAATGTCAGGGCTGGTAGGTCACTGACACCACCCTAGTTAGAAAGAAAACGCATGTCCCCCCCTGAGGTCCGTCTCCCATTTTTGGTCCACAACCGGGGTGTGAGGCTCGCGAATTCACGTTACACAAAGATGTGCCACAAAGGCTATGCTTTGATCATCACCACAAGACTTTGCTTTTCAACAGAAGCCTCGATCAATTGCCACTTAGACATGCACACAGGCAATTCACTCCATGCGTTTGATATCCATCAGTATATAACCCCTGAGCTCGTACGTCTCAGAGAAGGGCGTTAAGCAAGAGAATAAATTCTCCGCCGCCAAACAGATATATATTTAGTAGAGATCAATCACACAGACTAAAATCCAATGTCAGACACACAGTCCATTTACAAGTCTGTTCAGGGTCTGAACGAAGCCGGAGGCACCTAGTACCCCGCATATCCATCGGTCTCCAAATACGTCTGGGCGATCACCAACTGTTTCCATCTTCTCGGGTGTACAGCCCAATCAAGATCATCAGTAATTACCCAAACGACGTGAAGACCTCCGGTCTTCGACCATCGTCTTCATCTTCGACTTATCGTCGTATCAGTTATTCAGAATGGGATAAACCCGGTCTTCCCGAATAACTCGCGTATATTTTAAATAAGTGTTACACAAACACAACATACGCCTCATTCCAATTCATCAGTCACTAACCGTAAATTAATCAAGAGAATAATTCCCCAAATATTAACCCCGAAGGACGAAACCAACATCAGATCAATATCCAGAAAACCATTCTGCTTGGCTAACCGACAGTTAGTTTCTAAATTTCACATTCATAGGGAGAGGTTCCCATTAATTTTATCAAAGATAAATTCCTTGAATTTATTCTTTAATCTTCTTTGGAATTTTGATTCAACTAGTCGGGATTAACGAACCTTACCGAAGTAATCATTTGTTTTAATTTCCCAATCCCAACCTATTCATCCCATGAAGTAAAACTGGTAGTACTTCATATCTAACACCACGGTGTTATCGGTAAATTCAATTACTATTTCACGTTCAAATCTAATTAAAGATTTAACTATCGCCTGGAGCAAAACTAGTGATACTCCATTCTCGATCATTTCAATCTAATTAAAGATTCATTAAAACTCCACTTAGATTTAATCGTTAACTGGGTTAAAGAATCCGTGTCATTTAAAACACGGTTCACGATAAACCCAAAGTCACATTCCATTAATTATCGGGTTAAAGAACGAGTGTTATTTAAAACACTGTTCACGATAAACCCAAAAATCAATATCAATTCAATTTCAATTAAATATTATTTAATTGGTACACTTCATTAAATCTAAATAAAAAGATTTAATCTTTTCTCAACTGGGTTCAAGAACAGTGTTAGTGAAGACACCATTCACGACAAACCCAAATCACATTTGATATTCAATACAAGGCTCTGAATAGAAAATATATCGGCTTATATTCAATATCAAATTCTACGATTAACAAATGCCGTATTGGAAATAACGATATATATATATATATCTTTCAAATTTCCATAACAACATCTGTATAATCACGAATTCCAACATCGAAATATTCCGAAGACAATTTCGATTCAAATCCACTCCAATGCAATCATTGGAAATTCTGGTTATTTTTAAAACCCTTTTTCAAATTCAATTTATTTATTTAAAAATAAATAGAATTATAATTCTAGTTCAAAACTAGTTCATTTCGATAAAAATCTATTTTTATCTTTTCAAATATGGAGTTTTTCATCCCAATTCTTTCTAAATCATTTCTTATGATTTTACACAAATTATTGATATTTTTAATGATTTTATCAAGGTCCATACAGTCAATTTCCATCAATGGCCATCGAACTGCACTT
>JASFAX010004036.1:0-40611 GCA_030737875.1 Allium sativum | reverse complement strand
GATACATACCCAGTAGAATTTGTATATGAAATCAAATATACAAATGTGATAAATTGAAATTGAATTCCAACCAGAATTAAGAATTTAAAATCCTTGGAGTTGGGAAAATATTTTTCTAAATGGATTTTGAAAGAAATAAAGCACTGAACTCATTCAGTAGCTGGGAAATAATTCTGATGATGGTCGCAACATCATCAGTGTTCATCTTCGAGTTTCTAAGTGATGAATTGCTGCCTTAGAAAAGTTTTTGATGGAAATTTGTTTGAATGGAAACAAGTTGTTTGAAAATTCAAATGTTTTGAATTTGAGATAGATATAAATATGTATATATTTATATTACTTCAAAGGAATTTTGAAATGGGAATTGGAATATAGATTTCAAATAGAAGTAAAATAAAGGAATTTGAATATATATATATATATATAATTCAATTAGAATCGAAATAGAATTTGAATTCAAAGAAGTTAAAATAGAATTTAAATTCAAAGGATTTCAAATAGAAATTGAACGAATGAATTTAAATAGAAATTGAATAAAGGATTTCAAATGGAATTTGAATAAAGGATTTTAGATGGGTTTTGAATAAAGAATTTCAAATAGGAATTGAAGATAAGAAACTCAAATAGGAATTGAAGGTAAGAAATTCAAATAGAATTTGAAGATTAGAATTTGAATAGAAGAAAATTCAAATAGAAATTGAATAGAAGGAAATTCAAATATAGAGTTTGAATAAAGAAATTCAATGGAATTTGAATATTGTAAATATAGGATTTGAATAAAGAAGTGAAATAGATCGGGAATATTATGTTAAAATGGAAAAAATGGATTTGATATATATATCAGAATGGAGTTGAATTTATTATAAACAAAGTTAAAACGTTTATATTTATAAATATAATTAAAACGAGCTCGCCATAGCGCGGCAGTTCGTAAATTGGCGACTCGAACTTCAATCGAGTATACAGGACTCAAATTAAGTCGGAATTCTTTGAAACAAGAATCGTCGGGACCGGTTGAACGATAGTTTTCTAATGAAAGAGAAAAATCTGGATTTCGTCGTATAGATTTTGAGTTATGACAAAATCAAATTTTTAGAAAAGCAGCGCCAGAAACCATTAAAAACCACAATGGTTTATATATATAAGTAAAAGGATTTTTAAAGTAAATAAAATCCGAATGGCCATGAGGAAAATATAGACTTGAGTTATAAAATAAATATGAACTTCAGTGAAGTAAGTGAAATGATTTTTAAGACAAAAATCATATTTTAAATGGTTAAATAGAATTAACTAAATTGGAAAATAATTAGTTAAAGGAAATTTGGGTCGAAATTGGGTTTTTGATAAGTGAAAGAGATTGAGAATTTATATTCGAAATCGAATATATAACTCGAGTTGAAAATATAATTAGATTAGTTATAATTAAGTTGACATATATTTGAACAAGTTATATTCAAATAAAAAGGGTGAACTAGGCAAAACGGTTAATTAGCAACTAGTTAATGGGAATTTGAATGATTGAAATTAAATTTAACTTAAGTAAGTTAAATGGATCGAAACGAATAAATTGGGTAAAATCATGTGAATGAAATATGAATTGGGTTTGAATAAAGAAAAAACCAAAAGAGTTAAAAAGGAAATATATTTGTAACACAAATACAAAGGAAGTTATGTGCAAACGAATAGAAGGAGAAATATTTGTAAAAGCATTTACAAATAGAATTTAAAAGGGAATATTTGTAAAACAATTACAAATAGATTCAATGGAAATATTTATTTATTTGTTAAATAAATAGAATGTTATAAATGAGATATTTATTTGTTAAATAAATAGAATTTAATCTAAGGAATATTCAGAAGATGGAAATCTGTTTTTAACAGATATATAGAAAAGATTTATTTATAAATAACAGTTTATAAATAAAATTAAATATTTATCATTCGATAAATGGAATATATAAGTCTGAACTTATATAGAGAAGAGATATTGGTTTTTAACACTGATAGTTTTAAATAGAAGGGGTACACAACACTTGTATAAGTGAAGTAACGTTATTAAAGAGAACATTTATAAAGTGAAGAACCGTTACTGAAAGTAAATCTTTGTAAATGAATAAACGTTATCCAATAGGAGTTATTCGAATAAGAGAAGTCGATTAGAATACGAATTAACCAGTTACTCAGGATAAGTTGCCAGGATAAGTTGCCATTTCGTACGACTACTAGCGTAATTCGCATGGCTGCAGATAGCCTAGGGCAGTCAGATGTTTCCTTAGGGAATCAGGCGTAACCATTATGATGTCTGCGATCTAGAGTCAAGCGAATGGAGTTAAATTGAATATTGGTTATTCGAATAGAATTAAAGGAGTTAATCGAATATTAGTTTATTCAGATAGAATTAAAGGAGTTATCGAATATAGTTTTATTCGAAAGGAATTATCGATTAATAGTTAATCGAAGGAGTTATCGATTATTAGTAAATCGGAGGAGTTATCGATTATTTGTTAATCGAAATGAGTTATCGATTATAGTTTAATCGAAAGGAGTTATCGATTAGTTTAATCAAAGTGAGTTATAGAATATTGGTTATTCGAAGGAGTTATAGAATTTAATTATTCGATGGAGTTAATCGATAAGAATTAAATCCAATAGAGTTAATTGATAAGAGTAAATTGAATATAGTAAATCGAATATAGTTGATTCAAAGAAAGGTTTTCGAATCTAGTTATTTGATAGAGAGATTATCGAATATAGTTATTCGAAGGGAGGAGTTATCGAATAAGGATTTATTCGAAAGAGAGACGTAAGGAAGTTTGAAATGTTGAGTATCAACATAAATAAGTTTTGAAAAGATAAATGGGTTTGTAGCACTTTTTCTACCTTAGCAATTTCGAGGACGAAATTATTTTAAGTGGGGAAGAATGTAATGACCCGGATATTTCGTCGGTAAATTTAGAATATTTAATGAGGTTTAAATATTGAAATAAAAATATAAAAGAAATTTTATATTTGATTATCGATTTAAAAGCCGAAATATGATTTACTTTGAATTTATATAATTTTCGAAATACGAAGCTAATTGAATTCAAGAGTTCAGACTATACTGAAATTGATTCAGATAATCAATAGAAATTCAAAACTGAATAATAACGATAATATTTATTTATTATCAAGGAGAATAAATTGTCTGAAATTTATTTATATTGATTTAAATTAATATCTTTCACAGATGATCGAATTGAACTACGTGACCTATCCCAGTGTGTCCGGAATAGGGGTATTACCCTAAGATTGACAGTTGTTGGGTTCAGAAAGGAGTTCGGAGTCAAGGGTTATTAAATTGGTAAGGGTACAGTTTTTAATTAAAATAAATTTAAATAAAATAGTGGTGGATGGAAACAAAATATGCTGTGGCTTTTTCTTCTCCTTTCAAATGGGAATTCGTGTCTCCTTTCCTCACCATAAATTATAACAGAGCGTGGACTCCTTTTATCTCCACAGACCAAAATGGCCGATGGACCTTTCCCTTCCACTTCTTTTTATCGCTACTTCCCCCTTATGTCTACATTCATTTTCTTTCTTCTGCTAAAACTAAAAGGGGTCGGAGCTTCCAAATCAAACAAGAATGGCCGATACTGTTAAAATCTTCGATCTCGTATGCTACTATTTTTGTGCGATACCGGTCTTCGAGTTCGACGTTGAAGTCGATTTGGGTTTGGGTACTATCGCGAGTTAGGGGTCGATCTGTATTCCTGGAGCACGACTTTGGGGGTGACAAGGTGTAACAACCCGTAAAATCTGGGCCAGTTTAAAATTTTTATTTTGGCAGTTTTAGCGAATTTTGATTATTTAAAATGAATTATTTTAAATAATATCGACGAGAAATTTACTTTTGAATATAATTCGACGTATATATTATACGCGTCGCCGTTAGAATATATAAATATTTATATATAATTATAAATAGAATTGAAAATGGCGCGGTAGTTCGATAATTCGATTTCAAACTTCAATTGAATGTACCGGGTGCAAAACAATCCAGATTTTAGTGAAACCAAAAATAATGGGATCTAATTGTGAATATCTTTCCAACGAATCCGAAAAATCAAGATTTCATATCGGGAATCAAAAGATATGACCAGTTAAAAATTCTGAATAGTCGCTATGGAATTCAGGCCCTTAAAAATAGCCATTTTGCAAATGACCTCGGATTTCGACGAAACCAGTTTTGTTGGGTCCGTGATGTAAAGTTATTGCTAGGTTTCAAATTTCATAATTTTTCGAATCAATATGTGAGCGTGGCAAAGGAAAACGCGTTTGACCATTTCAGTTGATTTTAATCGACTGGAAATTGGCCATTTTTCCAACGGTCTCAGAATTCGACGAAACTAGTTTTGTTAGGACCGTATCGTCAATACGAAGCTAGAAAATATTTTTATGGAATTTATAGAGTTAGTATGTGACCCAGGTAATTTGAAATGTACGTTTAAAATTCAATATAGTGATTTAAATGAAAATTCAAAAGGAAACTGATTGTAACAATCGAATCAGCTTGCGAAACATATTCCATTGTGTTCAGAATGGGGGTATTTAGCTAGGGGCGACAGTCGTTGGGTCTCGTTAGGTGTTCGAATTAAAAGTCAACATTTAGGGTTGAAAATAAATAAATATAAAAAAAAAAATAATAAACTCCTCCCTTAACCAGGCCCCCCCTTTACTTTTCAATCAGAAAACCGATTCAATAAAAAAAAAAAAAAATAGAATAAGGGAAGAAGGCGGAAGAGCTCGCGCCTGGCGATCGTCGGAGGTGACCGCAACCCCCCCTTTTTGCGCGCCTTCCCCTCCGGCCTCTCCTCCTGTAACGACCCGGGTTTTCCAGTTATTTGAGTTCAAATATTTAAATTGGTTTAAATATTTTATTTGGAAATATTAATGGATTTTATATCGAACTCGTTTATTAAACGATAGTTAAATGATTAAATTTATATTTAATATAAAACGAACTCAAAATAGCGTGGTAGTTCGTAAAATCTAGTTTGAACTTCAATTGCATATACACGATCCGTTTTAAGTCAGATTTCTTCGAAACAAGAAACGTTAGAATCTGTTAAACTGTATTTTTCTAATGGAAGTGAAAAACCAAGATTTCATATTGTAAATGGGAAGTTATGTCCAAATTAAATATTCAGAAAAGCAGCGGCATATCACATTTTGACCATAACGGTTATTTGAATATATTTAAGTATCGGATTCGAATTTGAACAGAATTCTTTTGAGACGTAAGTATAAAATAATTTTTAGAATTTTACTGAAATTTTTAATTAATTAAATAAACAACTTTTTATTTGGAGTATTTTGCACCCTGTGTCAGCATTTTGGGGGTATCACAATATAAGTCAAACTACTGACGTTATTATATTTTTGAAGTCATGAGGCAATGCTGGACACAACGGTGTTTTTATTTCTGTTCGTAGCGGCGTGAACATGAATAGAATCCTACGTTAAATCAAGGTACCGTGTTAAAATAAAGAATAAATCTACCCTATAAAAACCTCCCTAGGTAAAAATCGAGACCTACCCAAAATAAGGTTCCTGCATGTCCAAATAGATATCCTTTCTATCCTAGATTTTTCATACTGTTTAGTCACTGTCTAATTAATGAAGTTGAAGCACAGTTCGCACATGCAGCATTTAATGTGTACACCCTAAAACAAACCTACTTTAAGTTATAGCGCTGCATGTATGCAAATGCCAAACCAAAAGGGTACGATAGTGTAATAGTCTACCTGCTTTAAAGTATGAATAGCCAACCCATTTTTAATGTACACGTACCGCCCACCGTACACTTAGGCAATTAATTAACATGCAAGGCACATGCAAAGGGTTCCTTTTATCAGATAAAGGGGTATGCAGAGTCTACTCTGTATTTTCTTTTCAGTTTCATTTCCATTCTAGCCGACCTAAATACACATACAGTTACCTACCTCTCTAGTACAGAGACCTACCCGCAATACCGTGTTCCCCAAACATATTTCGTGATGACCAAGTTTCTAATACCGTGGTAACCAAGGCACAACATCTATAAATATGTGCCTGCTCTCTTCCATTATGTACAGGACAATTCCACAGCAAAGAAAAATAGAAAACGCAAGTCATTTCTTCCAACAGTAAACAAAATGAAAACTCCACTGATGTAAAATAGTTCGCACCTACCCTGTACAATTTAAAATAACATGGATCCATCCCATTCTTTTATATATATAGCAAGTTGCATTTATGCGGAGCATGATTGTTGAGGGGGCAGTGAACAGTGGTGGTGGGTGATCGGCGCATGTTGGCGTAGTGATGGAGAGGGGTGTTGGGTATTTCAAAGTGGAGTTTTGTGTCGATATGTACGATGCAACTGTTGGGTGGAAGGTGACGACGTAAGAAGAAAGAAAGGGGAAGGCATTCGGTTTATGTTAGGTGCATGGAAAATATGGGCTTGGGGTAAATGCATGTACACATGCAGCAGGTGGGGAGCACATAAAAAAGGGAAAGCACGCATGTTATGGAGGAAAGAATGGGAAGGAATATGCTGTGGCATGTTATTTCAAGTGAAAAAAGAAAAGAAAAAAAATACACCTGTAGTAAAGAAATAGGGAGGGAGTACGGTATCAGTAATGAAGGAAGCAATGTTTTGGGGTTGGGAAGAAAGGCTGGTTTTTCCTGAATGATGGGGAAGGTCGGTGGAAAATGATAAGCAGGGAGTGCTACCGTGTCCATAAGCTCCATGCGAAAGTATTTGAAGAACTTAAAGCATACAGGTGTGCTTAGTTTTTTTCTGTTTGGGCCTTAAGCTGAAAAAAAAAAAAAAAAATAAAGAAAAAATGAAGAGATGAAACGAGCACGCGTAGGAAAGAAAGGAACGCGTGGGTGAAGGAAAAGGGGGACCGTATGCGTTCCAGGCGGGAGGCGCAGTTCATGCTAAAGGTGGGTTCAGCTTTAAAAAAAAAAAAAAAAAAAAAGAAAAAAAAAGAAAAGAAAAGAAAAGAAAAAGAACGGTAAGAAGAAAAGTCGGCAAATGGGGGAATGCTTGTTTGAACTGCATGGTTACGTGATGGGGTTGGTGAAGTTTACTCAAGAACAAAAGTGGCTTTGTTAGGGAATGTTGTACACAGTGGATTGGGAGAAAGCATTTGCAGTTGAATAAATGTTTGGTCTGAGCGCAATATATTTGCACGGATGGAAACGTTGGAACTGAAGGGACGGAGGCTTCGAGATGTAACTGGTCGAATCAAGATTTGAAGCAACCGGGGATTTTAATCAAATTAAACGTCAGTTTAAATTGGTTAAAAACAAGCATTAAACAACAGCATAAAATCAAGGTGAGTTAAACTCACTCAGTTTTCCACTTATATTTATTATAAGTTGGATTTTATCCTTGTTTGCTATGATTGCTGAATATTGGTTGATTTGATGATTGCCTGAATGGTTGTTAGATATGGTTATACCGATTATTTAAATTAAACGTTGTTTAATTTAAGTAAAACGGCATCGTTATTTTTAAACGATGATTTCCAAGCGAGGTAACTTACCTTGTTGGTTACGTTTATAATGATATAAACGTATTGAAGTGAATTGGATGTTTGAATGGGTGTTATTAGTTGACTGTTATCAGTCAAATTTACTGTTTATTTTCATATGATCATTATATGAACCGTTGAACTCATATGATTGGATTACTGAATTGGTTATTGATTGATAAACCCAAATTCAACATTTGTTTGGTTATTAACCAATGTGTGATATTGGTTAAAGATTGTATAGCAGATGGCCAAATATACAAGCTATTTTATAAAGATGAATTTACCGTCGGGTAAATCGATAGAAATGAACGAAGTTATGGAATTTATTTATAATCGAATATAGATTTTTAAATATATTATTCTAATTGTGTTTATAATAAGAAAATAAACCAACCGTGTATATATTGATTATTTTAAAAACACCAATCATCATTTTTGGTGCTGAAATTTATCCGTGTGCGAAGCACGTGCCTGAGCAAGCGGTAAGCAAATGAGCGGAGATTACTACGATGTTTAACAACCGAGGTTAATTGTTTTTAAGGAAAAGTGAGATTATATTGATTTGATAAGAATCAAATAAGATTATTTTAATTAGTTTAAATGGAAGGATGGATTAAGATCCAATTTAGAAGTTTATCATGCTTAAAGTCGACTAAGCCAACCGAAATAACTGGAATGGATTGATTAAATTAATTTATTAATTTAATGGGCTAACCAAACATTTTTATAAAGGTTGATGTTTATTTAATGAAAATCAAAGGGGTAAATGTGGGTTTAAAGGTGTTAATTTTTGTTTATGAACCAAGAAGGCTTATTATAATAAAGTTATATTTTAAAGAAAATCATATTGATGAAAATGAAAGATAAGTTTAAATTGGGATTTACAGCAAATTCTTATTTGAGATTCTATTTGACTAGGTTTATGAAATCCAAGATTTTGACGACGTTACACATCCAACTTTAGTGAATATTATTGTAAAGAGTTATTAGAAATGGATTTTGAAACAAAAATCAAATGGAAACCCAAGTTTAAATTAAAGTGGTTAAACGAGTTGAATTATAAAAGGTGCAGTTTAAATTCGCTATACTAAACAAAAGATGATGTTCATCAAGATAGAATCAAAATAGGATTTGTTTGATATTGGAATGAATATCGGTTTTGGTATTTCAACTGATATCTATCTTAAGATAATAACGATGTTGATTAAGGTCTGAGAGGTAACTAAATACCCCAACTTGACCAACTTCATAATTATCGAAAGATGAGGTTAGTTGAAATGTTGGAGACATAAGAAGTAATTTATTTTGTGGAATAATAATGTAACGTTATCCAAGGAACGTGGTATTTTATAATGGATTTAAAAAGGGGCTCAAGAATACGAAGTGATATTTTAAAGGAGTTTTGGAAAGAATAACGATATTTCCAAAGAAAGGAAATGAGATTTGAAATGAGTTTATCCTAAAAAGGAAAGTGGCGATTATAGTGTTCCAATAATGAAACGAACGAGGTATCGTAACGATCATTTAAGTGATAAGTTAAATGGTTTCCCAAATATTAGAAAATAAGCAATATTGCAGCAGTGTTTTGAAATGATAGAAAAGGGGGAAACTAGATATGATTTTAAGTTATTTTATTAAGTATATAAAATGAAATGATTTGAGAATATTGGCCAAGTGACGCTGTGTAACAAACCAGTGGATCTGTTTTATTTTTATGGTTGTTTATTTTGATAGTTAAATAACCGACTATCAAAATCATGTCCAATGCGTTGTTGGTATGAAAAGACCGGGATCGAAGTTATATTCGAAAACCATTCCGACCAACAAAAACGTAAGCGAAGAAGATATTCGATGTTGATCGAGATGGAGCAATGAAGACCGTAAATCTTCATGAGCGGAGGAACTATTGTTGAATTTCTCTGGCTGATCCCCAGAGATATTTCGATAATGATTCTGTCGTGATTGGAATCTACGGATTGCAAGGACTACTCGCTACTGATCCATGGGGTGATTCCTATATTGGATGCAGTAGGAGGGTGCCTTCGGTTCATCCTGTTCCTGGATGACTTGTATGGACGATGTGAACGATGGCCAGGTGTTCCAAAAGTCGATTATAACCTCAAGCCTCATCAACCGGGAAATGACAAAAATCGGGCAGGCAGCATGGCTATGTGGGTCGCACCCATTAGGGTGTATAATCACCTATCTAGAGAAATTCCTTTTGTTTCTGAAATCTATCGATGCTGTCCCTTTTCGGGAACGGTGGTTTGAGTCCAACCGTTGGTGATATACATTCGATACACTCAAGCGAAATGAGTGGTCGGTCATGTGAGGGCCGGGTTGCAAGACGTTCTTGTTGAACCCAGTGTATTCGCCTCTAGAGATACACGAGCGGCAGGTGGTCCCATACCTTGTCAAGGTCGGAATCCAATTTCCAATAAGTGCCCACGGTTTTGTTTGTATATATATATGTGGAGCGTGAGATGCAAGCATTCCACTAGATTGATATTTACTTGTATTTAGACACTATGATAATATCAGATCCGATATTGATTTCGAAAACTGGTTTGGGTTATCGTAAGGTAAAAACCGTCCGTGTTTATGTGTGGATCGGTCTTACGATTATCTTTTTCTTTCGAAAGGATTTTAACTTTAAAATCAAGTTGTGTGATACCCTAAATGCTGTGCGAGTTTTTCTCACTCTGGTTCACCAGACTGACCCGGTGTTTTGTAAATGCTCGGGTTAGACCGAGGTGTACAGGTTCAGGTTATCAGGTACTGTGAAGTCCAGAGACGAGATGGAGAGGTTCCAGACATATAATATCTGGTATTTGTTCCGCCGTGTGATTGTATGCGAGGACAGATCATTATAACTGTCCTGAGATGTTGATGTACTCTGATATTGTAAGTATTTTCAAAGCTCTCAATAAAAGTTATTTCTATATTATATTTTGTTCCGCTGCGATGTGAGATTCTGTGTTGTGTTCTTCTTCTTATTCTTCTATTCTAACATTTCTTTCTTTCTTTTCTCACCCTCTAACTTCTTTCTCCTAGCTTTCTGGGGTTTTCGGTACTTGAGTTCTGGACAAGAGATGTGTAAATGTCAGGATTCAAGTGTCGAATTTCTCGGGTCGCTACAGTTGGTATCAGAGCAATGGTTTAGAGATAACCTTGGCTCTGTGGCGTAACTCGGTAGAGATGGGGTTAGTAATACCCTAGATCGAGATTGAGTGTATATATATAGGAGAGCGCGTATTTGTAAATTTTATATACAAATGTTTTGTATTGTGTTGGTTGATCGATTCAAGCTGAACTGACAAATTGATACAATTTGATTTTGTAAAGTGGGTAAATGAAATAATTTTGCCCAAATGATATTATTGATATTGGTATGTTTGATTGATTTGAATGAATTCAAATTGAATTATAAATTTGAACGGCTATATAAAACCATAAGGGAATTAAACCATGGGATTTTTGAATGAGAACTTTAAATTGGAATTAAATAAATTAGAATTCAACTCAAAGATAAGTTTAATGAAATTTGAAAGGGAAATAGAATAACTTCAGCTGTGTTGATAGTGAATTATTTGTTTGAATTAATAAAATTCATGAATAACTAAATAAATTGAAAATGAAAAGAATAATTATTGGTATAATAAGGTGAATAGAATCAATATGAAATAAAACTAGATGATTTAACCCCGTCTGTGTTCTTTGCATTATCAATTGAGCTAGTGCAGATTTGAAGGTGGAATAACTGCTAGTTGATTTGACTCACGACTAAAGTATGGGTTGCCCGGAAAATAGGTAAACCTTAATATAATTGATTTGGGTGATTGATTTTAAAACCCCTGAGTTGGGTAGCCGCTTGGCGTTGATTTTCTTTTGATCGATGGGAAGCCCGAAAGGCGAGTTGTAGTTGTTTGGATCGAACAGTACAGAAGAGGTGCTGACAAATTTTTCGGGAAATTTTTAAACTTAGAAATTATTTTAATGCTAATTATTTTGAAAATAATTGAATTTGAATCATTCTTCTTTACTTAGCAATTTCGAGGACGAAATTTATTTAAGGGGGGAAGAATGTAACGACCCGGGTTTTCCAGTTATTTGAGTTCAAATATTTAAATTGGTTTAAATATTTTATTTGGAAATATTAATGGATTTTATATCGAACTCGTTTATTAAACGATAGTTAAATGATTAAATTTATATTTAATATAAAACGAACTCAAAATAGCGTGGTAGTTCGTAAAATCTAGTTTGAACTTCAATTGCATATACACGATCCGTTTTAAGTCAGATTTCTTCGAAACAAGAAACGTTAGAATCTGTTAAACTGTATTTTTCTAATGGAAGTGAAAAACCAAGATTTCATATTGTAAATGGGAAGTTATGTCCAAATTAAATATTCAGAAAAGCAGCGGCATATCACATTTTGACCATAACGGTTATTTGAATATATTTAAGTATCGGATTCGAATTTGAATAGAATTCTTTTGAGACGTAAGTATAAAATAATTTTTAGAATTTTACTGAAATTTTTAATTAATTAAATAAACAACTTTTTATTTGGAGTATTTTGCACCCTGTGTCAGCATTTTGGGGGTATCACAATATAAGTCAAACTACTGACGTTATTATATTTTTGAAGTCATGAGGCAATGCTGGACACAACGGTGTTTTTATTTCTGTTCGTAGCGGCGTGAACATGAATAGAATCCTACGTTAAATCAAGGTACCGTGTTAAAATAAAGAATAAATCTACCCTATAAAAACCTCCCTAGGTAAAAATCGAGACCTACCCAAAATAAGGTTCCTGCATGTCCAAATAGATATCCTTTCTATCCTAGATTTTTCATACTGTTTAGTCACTGTCTAATTAATGAAGTTGAAGCACAGTTCGCACATGCAGCATTTAATGTGTACACCCTAAAACAAACCTACTTTAAGTTATAGCGCTGCATGTATGCAAATGCCAAACCAAAAGGGTACGATAGTGTAATAGTCTACCTGCTTTAAAGTATGAATAGCCAACCCATTTTTAATGTACACGTACCGCCCACCGTACACTTAGGCAATTAATTAACATGCAAGGCACATGCAAAGGGTTCCTTTTATCAGATAAAGGGGTATGCAGAGTCTACTCTGTATTTTCTTTTCAGTTTCATTTCCATTCTAGCCGACCTAAATACACATACAGTTACCTACCTCTCTAGTACAGAGACCTACCCGCAATACCGTGTTCCCCAAACATATTTCGTGATGACCAAGTTTCTAATACCGTGGTAACCAAGGCACAACATCTATAAATATGTGCCTGCTCTCTTCCATTATGTACAGGACAATTCCACAGCAAAGAAAAATAGAAAACGCAAGTCATTTCTTCCAACAGTAAACAAAATGAAAACTCCACTGATGTAAAATAGTTCGCACCTACCCTGTACAATTTAAAATAACATGGATCCATCCCATTCTTTTATATATATAGCAAGTTGCATTTATGCGGAGCATGATTGTTGAGGGGGCAGTGAACAGTGGTGGTGGGTGATCGGCGCATGTTGGCGTAGTGATGGAGAGGGGTGTTGGGTATTTCAAAGTGGAGTTTTGTGTCGATATGTACGATGCAACTGTTGGGTGGAAGGTGACGACGTAAGAAGAAAGAAAGGGGAAGGCATTCGGTTTATGTTAGGTGCATGGAAAATATGGGCTTGGGGTAAATGCATGTACACATGCAGCAGGTGGGGAGCACATAAAAAAGGGAAAGCACGCATGTTATGGAGGAAAGAATGGGAAGGAATATGCTGTGGCATGTTATTTCAAGTGAAAAAAGAAAAGAAAAAAAATACACCTGTAGTAAAGAAATAGGGAGGGAGTACGGTATCAGTAATGAAGGAAGCAATGTTTTGGGGTTGGGAAGAAAGGCTGGTTTTTCCTGAATGATGGGGAAGGTCGGTGGAAAATGATAAGCAGGGAGTGCTACCGTGTCCATAAGCTCCATGCGAAAGTATTTGAAGAACTTAAAGCATACAGGTGTGCTTAGTTTTTTTCTGTTTGGGCCTTAAGCTGAAAAAAAAAAAAAAAAAAAAAAGAAAAAATGAAGAGATGAAACGAGCACGCGTAGGAAAGAAAGGAACGCGTGGGTGAAGGAAAAGGGGGACCGTATGCGTTCCAGGCGGGAGGCGCAGTTCATGCTAAAGGTGGGTTCAGCTTTAAAAAAAAAAAAAAAAAAAAAAAAAAAAAAAGAAAAGAAAAGAAAAGAAAAAGAACGGTAAGAAGAAAAGTCGGCAAATGGGGGAATGCTTGTTTGAACTGCATGGTTACGTGATGGGGTTGGTGAAGTTTACTCAAGAACAAAAGTGGCTTTGTTAGGGAATGTTGTACACAGTGGATTGGGAGAAAGCATTTGCAGTTGAATAAATGTTTGGTCTGAGCGCAATATATTTGCACGGATGGAAACGTTGGAACTGAAGGGACGGAGGCTTCGAGATGTAACTGGTCGAATCAAGATTTGAAGCAACCGGGGATTTTAATCAAATTAAACGTCAGTTTAAATTGGTTAAAAACAAGCATTAAACAACAGCATAAAATCAAGGTGAGTTAAACTCACTCAGTTTTCCACTTATATTTATTATAAGTTGGATTTTATCCTTGTTTGCTATGATTGCTGAATATTGGTTGATTTGATGATTGCCTGAATGGTTGTTAGATATGGTTATACCGATTATTTAAATTAAACGTTGTTTAATTTAAGTAAAACGGCATCGTTATTTTTAAACGATGATTTCCAAGCGAGGTAACTTACCTTGTTGGTTACGTTTATAATGATATAAACGTATTGAAGTGAATTGGATGTTTGAATGGGTGTTATTAGTTGACTGTTATCAGTCAAATTTACTGTTTATTTTCATATGATCATTATATGAACCGTTGAACTCATATGATTGGATTACTGAATTGGTTATTGATTGATAAACCCAAATTCAACATTTGTTTGGTTATTAACCAATGTGTGATATTGGTTAAAGATTGTATAGCAGATGGCCAAATATACAAGCTATTTTATAAAGATGAATTTACCGTCGGGTAAATCGATAGAAATGAACGAAGTTATGGAATTTATTTATAATCGAATATAGATTTTTAAATATATTATTCTAATTGTGTTTATAATAAGAAAATAAACCAACCGTGTATATATTGATTATTTTAAAAACACCAATCATCATTTTTGGTGCTGAAATTTATCCGTGTGCGAAGCACGTGCCTGAGCAAGCGGTAAGCAAATGAGCGGAGATTACTACGATGTTTAACAACCGAGGTTAATTGTTTTTAAGGAAAAGTGAGATTATATTGATTTGATAAGAATCAAATAAGATTATTTTAATTAGTTTAAATGGAAGGATGGATTAAGATCCAATTTAGAAGTTTATCATGCTTAAAGTCGACTAAGCCAACCGAAATAACTGGAATGGATTGATTAAATTAATTTATTAATTTAATGGGCTAACCAAACATTTTTATAAAGGTTGATGTTTATTTAATGAAAATCAAAGGGGTAAATGTGGGTTTAAAGGTGTTAATTTTTGTTTATGAACCAAGAAGGCTTATTATAATAAAGTTATATTTTAAAGAAAATCATATTGATGAAAATGAAAGATAAGTTTAAATTGGGATTTACAGCAAATTCTTATTTGAGATTCTATTTGACTAGGTTTATGAAATCCAAGATTTTGACGACGTTACACATCCAACTTTAGTGAATATTATTGTAAAGAGTTATTAGAAATGGATTTTGAAACAAAAATCAAATGGAAACCCAAGTTTAAATTAAAGTGGTTAAACGAGTTGAATTATAAAAGGTGCAGTTTAAATTCGCTATACTAAACAAAAGATGATGTTCATCAAGATAGAATCAAAATAGGATTTGTTTGATATTGGAATGAATATCGGTTTTGGTATTTCAACTGATATCTATCTTAAGATAATAACGATGTTGATTAAGGTCTGAGAGGTAACTAAATACCCCAACTTGACCAACTTCATAATTATCGAAAGATGAGGTTAGTTGAAATGTTGGAGACATAAGAAGTAATTTATTTTGTGGAATAATAATGTAACGTTATCCAAGGAACGTGGTATTTTATAATGGATTTAAAAAGGGGCTCAAGAATACGAAGTGATATTTTAAAGGAGTTTTGGAAAGAATAACGATATTTCCAAAGAAAGGAAATGAGATTTGAAATGAGTTTATCCTAAAAAGGAAAGTGGCGATTATAGTGTTCCAATAATGAAACGAACGAGGTATCGTAACGATCATTTAAGTGATAAGTTAAATGGTTTCCCAAATATTAGAAAATAAGCAATATTGCAGCAGTGTTTTGAAATGATAGAAAAGGGGGAAACTAGATATGATTTTAAGTTATTTTATTAAGTATATAAAATGAAATGATTTGAGAATATTGGCCAAGTGACGCTGTGTAACAAACCAGTGGATCTGTTTTATTTTTATGGTTGTTTATTTTGATAGTTAAATAACCGACTATCAAAATCATGTCCAATGCGTTGTTGGTATGAAAAGACCGGGATCGAAGTTATATTCGAAAACCATTCCGACCAACAAAAACGTAAGCGAAGAAGATATTCGATGTTGATCGAGATGGAGCAATGAAGACCGTAAATCTTCATGAGCGGAGGAACTATTGTTGAATTTCTCTGGCTGATCCCCAGAGATATTTCGATAATGATTCTGTCGTGATTGGAATCTACGGATTGCAAGGACTACTCGCTACTGATCCATGGGGTGATTCCTATATTGGATGCAGTAGGAGGGTGCCTTCGGTTCATCCTGTTCCTGGATGACTTGTATGGACGATGTGAACGATGGCCAGGTGTTCCAAAAGTCGATTATAACCTCAAGCCTCATCAACCGGGAAATGACAAAAATCGGGCAGGCAGCATGGCTATGTGGGTCGCACCCATTAGGGTGTATAATCACCTATCTAGAGAAATTCCTTTTGTTTCTGAAATCTATCGATGCTGTCCCTTTTCGGGAACGGTGGTTTGAGTCCAACCGTTGGTGATATACATTCGATACACTCAAGCGAAATGAGTGGTCGGTCATGTGAGGGCCGGGTTGCAAGACGTTCTTGTTGAACCCAGTGTATTCGCCTCTAGAGATACACGAGCGGCAGGTGGTCCCATACCTTGTCAAGGTCGGAATCCAATTTCCAATAAGTGCCCACGGTTTTGTTTGTATATATATATGTGGAGCGTGAGATGCAAGCATTCCACTAGATTGATATTTACTTGTATTTAGACACTATGATAATATCAGATCCGATATTGATTTCGAAAACTGGTTTGGGTTATCGTAAGGTAAAAACCGTCCGTGTTTATGTGTGGATCGGTCTTACGATTATCTTTTTCTTTCGAAAGGATTTTAACTTTAAAATCAAGTTGTGTGATACCCTAAATGCTGTGCGAGTTTTTCTCACTCTGGTTCACCAGACTGACCCGGTGTTTTGTAAATGCTCGGGTTAGACCGAGGTGTACAGGTTCAGGTTATCAGGTACTGTGAAGTCCAGAGACGAGATGGAGAGGTTCCAGACATATAATATCTGGTATTTGTTCCGCCGTGTGATTGTATGCGAGGACAGATCATTATAACTGTCCTGAGATGTTGATGTACTCTGATATTGTAAGTATTTTCAAAGCTCTCAATAAAAGTTATTTCTATATTATATTTTGTTCCGCTGCGATGTGAGATTCTGTGTTGTGTTCTTCTTCTTATTCTTCTATTCTAACATTTCTTTCTTTATTTTCTCACCCTCTAACTTCTTTCTCCTAGCTTTCTGGGGTTTTCGGTACTTGAGTTCTGGACAAGAGATGTGTAAATGTCAGGATTCAAGTGTCGAATTTCTCGGGTCGCTACACCTCCAGTCCCGAAAACCCCCATCTCCAATCGCGAGACCCCAGTCGCGAATCCAAGCCCCCCCCCCTCGACGAAGCCGATGCCCCCCCCCCTCGACGAAGCCGATGCCCCCCCCCCTCGACGAAGCCGATGCCCCCCCCCCCCTCGACGAAGCCGATGCCCCCCCCCCCTCGACTAAGCCGATGGCCCCCCCCCTCTTCGCATACGGTAAGCATTCCTATTTTTACTTTTATTTTATTTTTATTTTAGAGTTTAAAATTAAATAGGATTTTAAAAAAAAAACTGAAAACTGATTTTAGATAAAAACTGAAAATTGATTTTAGGTTAAAACTGAAAATTGATTTTAGGTTAAAACTGAAAATTGATTTTAGTTTAAAACTGTAAATTTTAAAAAGTTTAAAACTGTAAATTTTAAAGAGTATTAAAACTGATTTTGTCATAACTTAGAAACTGATTTTAACATAATTTAAAAACTGATTTTTAACATAATTTAAAAACTGATTTGAATAAGAATTTAAAACTGATTTTAGATTTTTTTTTAAGAAGTTATAAAACTGATTTTAATTAGAATTCAGAACTGATTTTGTTTTAGAAATCAAAACTGAATTTTAAAAGGAAATCAAAACTGAATTTTAAAAGGAAATCAAAACTGAATTTTAAAAGGAAATCAAAACTAAATTTTAAAAGGAAATCAAAAAACTGAATTTTTTTATAGAAAGGTATAAAAACAGATTTTTTATAGAAAAGTAAAAATTCGATTTTTATATATTGAACTTCGATAGAAAAATAGAATTTTTATATATTGAACTTCGGTAGAAAAATAGAATTTTTATATATTGAACTTCGATAGAAAAATAGAATTTTTATATATTGAACTTCGATAGAAAAATAGAATTTTTATATATTGAACTTCGATAGAAAAATAGAATTTTTATATATTGAACTTCGAATAAAAATATAGTTTTTATATATTGAACTTCGAATAAAAATATGGATTTTTATATATTGAACTTCGAATAAAAATATGGATTTTTATATATTGAACTTCGAATGAAAAATATAGTTTTTATATATTGAACTTCGAATAAAAATATAGTTTTTATATATTGAACTTCGAATAAAAATATGGATTTTTATATATTGAACTTCGAATAAAAATATAGTTTTTTATATATTGAACTTTGAAATAAAAATTCGATTTTTATATATTGAATAGCGAACTAAAAATTCGATTTTTATATATTGAACTTTGAAATAAAAATTCGATTTTTATATATTGAACATCGAAATAAAAATATGATTTTTAAATATTGAATAGCGAAGTAAAAATTCGATTTTTATGTATGTAGTGGCTACGGGCGACGAAGCTGACGAAGATGCGAAAACAATGAAGATTTCTATCAATGAAGTGCCGTGGAGCTAGGATAGCTATCGGTGAGAATTTCTCACTCTTCAATTTTATTTCTAGTTATATATATATATACTAGGATGCAGACGGTGCTTAGTAGCACCCGACACAATCGTCCACAGACCATGGACTTGTTTGTTTGGTTGCATAGATTAGTTATGTGATTTGATTCGAAATTGAATTGTTTGGTGAATTGAATGGTTTGATTGATGTGTGAATGGCGTGGGCCTTCACTAGACCGGGGATAAGGCTAGGCCTTGTCCCGTTTCTAGTATCGTGTCGTTATGCCGCCGAAATTTTCTAAAATATGTTAGAAAATAAAAATATCATTTTATTGTGAAAATGAATTGAATAGAAATTCACATGTTGAAATAAAATGTTTTATCGTTAAAAATATAATTTTTAATGTGAGTGTGAATAAATGAATAGTTATAAACAAATCGGCCGATTTGTTTGTATATACACTGATTTGACTGATATTGATTGGGTCGATAAATTTCACACATCGCCCAACTGCACAAATAAAATCTGTGTTTGATTGTTTGAAACCCCACACGGGTGTTGGGATGAAATTTGAAGTTCACTCATCCTGATTGATTAAATATGTCGATCGATTGATTGACAGGCTGTTATAAGCGTTAGATATCTATATTTGATGCTTATACAGTGTAGTGCACTTTGGTTGATGGTTGATTATTTTTCAATGCTATTATACATGTGTTGTATGAAAATCCATATAATTAACTTTATATGGTAATTGATTGGGCCTCATTCCAGTTTTAAAATAGAAATATTTGAAATAGAAATATTCGAAATGGAATATTTGAAAATATCAATATATGAAGCCGTGTTGATTAGATTGACGCCATTTTGACGTGAACGATATTTATATCGATTTTATTCATTTTAAAATGAATATTAAAAAAGTAATTTTGAAATCGACGATTTCGAAATGAATTGAATTGAAAACGAATTCGAATTGAATTGAAAGTGAATTGAAATGAATTCAAATTGAATTGAAATTTGAATTGAATAGAAATGAATTTTAAAACGAATTTATAAAGAAGAATTCAATTTTGATTTGAATTGAAAAGGAAGTTGAAATTGTTTTTGAAACGAATTCAAAACTATTTATATAATCCGTTTTAAACAGAAATCGACGAAATATATATTATATATATTATATATATAATATAATGGCCTGAATAGAACGCGCCGCGCCGCGGCAGTTCGCGAATTTCGACCATTTATTTCAAACGGACATTACGGGAGATCCGACCGTCGGATTCTCCTAAAACCGGAACCGTTGGGTTCGTATCGAAAAGAGCTTTCTAATGAATGTTAGAAATTTGAAATCTAACGGTTGGATTTGGAGATACGTCCAAATCAAATTCGAAAAAGGTCGCTGTATGTGCAGTTCGATGGCCGTTGTTGGAAATCGACTGTACGGGCCTTGATAAAATTATTAAAAATAGTAATAATTTGTGTAAAATCATAAGAAATGATTTGTGAAAGTTTGGGATGAAAAACTCCATAGTTGAAAAGATAAAAATAGATTTTTATCGAAATGAACTAGTTTTGAACTAGAATTATAATTCTATTTATTTTTAAATAAATAAATTGAATTTGAAATGGTTTTGAAAATAACCAAAATTTCCAATGATTGCATTGGAGTGGATTTGAATCGAAATTGTCTTCGGAATATTTCGATGTTGGAATTCGTGATATTACAGGTGTTGTTATGGAAATTTGAAAGATATATATTTGTATCGTTATTTCCAATACGACATTTGTTAGTCGTAGAATTCGATATTGAATATAAGCCGATATATTTTCTATTCAGAGCCTTGTATTGAATATCGAATGTGATTTGGGTTTGTCGTGAATGGTGTCTTCACTAACACTGTTCTTGAACCCAGTTGAGAAAAGATTAAATCTTTTTATTTAGATTTAATGAAGTGTACCAATTAAATGATATTTAATTGGAATTGAATTGGTATTGATTTTTGGGTTTATCGTGAACAGTGTTTTAAATAACACTTGTTCTTTAACCCGATAATTAATGGAATGTGATTTGGGTTTGTCGTGAATGGTGTCTTCACTAACACTGTTCTTGAACCCAGTTGAGAAAAGATTAAATCTTTTTATTTAGATTTAATGAAGTGTACCAATTAAATGATATTTAATTGGAATTGAATTGGTATTGATTTTTGGGTTTATCGTGAACAGTGTTTTAAATAACACTTGTTCTTTAACCCGATAATTAATGGAATGTGATTTTGGGTTTATCGTGAATCGTGTTTTTAAATGACACTGATTCTTTAACCCAGATAATGATTAAAACTAAGTGGAGTTTTAATGAATCTTTAATTAGATTGAAAAGATCGAGAATGGAGTATCACCAGTTTTGCTCCAGGCGATAGTTAAATCTTTAATTAGATTTGAACGTGAAATTTAGAAACTAACTGTCGGTTAGCCAAGCAGAATGGTTTTCTGGATATTGATCTGATGTTGGTTTCGGCCTTCGGGGTTAATATTTGGGGAATTATTCTCTTGATTAATTTACGGTTAGTGACTAATGAATTGGAATGAGGCGTATGTTGAGTTTGTGTAACACTTATTTAAAATATACGCGAGTTATTCGGAAAGACCGGGTTTATCCCATTCTGAATAACTGATACGACGATAAGTCGAAGATGAAGACGGTGGTCGAAGACCGGAAGTCTTCACGTCGTTTGGGTGATAACTGATGATCTTGATTGGGCTGTACACCCAAGAAGATGGAAACAGTTGGTGATCGTCCAGACGTACTTGGAGATCGATGGATATGCGAGGTACTAGGTACCTCCGGTTTCGTTCATACCCAGGACGGACTTGTAAATGGACTGTGTGTCTGACATCGGATTTCATTCTGTGTGATTGATATCGGTTGCATAGGATGGTTTGCCTGTGTCGCATGCTAAGATGCAAATGATCAAGGCTTCTGTTGAAAAGCAAAGTCTTGTGGTTGATGATCAAAGCACGACCTTTGTGGCGTAGCTTTGTGTAACGTTTACCCTTTCGTGTTTCACACCAGGTATGAACCAAAAACGGGAGACAGACCTCAGGGAGGGCCTGCGTTTCTTTCTAGCTAGAAGTGGCGTCAGTGGTTTTACACGCCCTGACGAGTTTGACTTATGTTGTTGTTGCTGTTGCGAGGCGCCTCGGATTGATCGGTCGTTCTCGAACCGATGGAGTCATTTAGTTGGCTCATTTACACCCCATAGGGTGGGGAAACGTAGTGTTCAGGCATTTTAATCCACATCGGTGGACCGGCCCTGTCGCTCCAAGGGCCCACCTGAGTCTGGGTCCTGTGGCTCGGGCTAGAGAGTCACGAATCGGTGGAGGACTATCTTTTGCCTCGGTTCATAGACGGAAATCCAATTTCCAAATACGTGACATTTGCGGTTTTATTTGTAAACCTATATATGGCGACATAGTGGCATGGGACGCTCATGCCGCCTATGATTGATACTTATGATTTGAAGTTGTTTTATACACTATGCACTTATTATAGTATCAAACGATTTGTTTTAAACGTATCAAGCATTCTTTGGCTGTTATAAGGGAAAACCCTATTCTCGGCTGCGTTGCATTGTGTGATGGGACCTGGGTCTTATAACAGCTTCATTTTTCTTTATTTAGCATTGCGCTGTTTGTTTTATGCACCGGTATTCTTGGGAGGAAACCCGTTCCGTGTTATGCGGCATGGTCCCTTGATTTACCTAATGATTTAAAATAAAGATTAATAACTGTTTTAGTTCTCACACCAGTCACATGACTGACCTGGAGTTTATTGTTTTAACCTAAACTCTGGGTGCACCTATTTTGACACGGGCAGCTAGTAGTTTTGGTTTTGCAGATATATTTTCACAGGATCCTGGTTTACAGCTGGAACGATATCCGGAAAGCTTTGTATCCGTATATCTACTTCTAGTTGTGTATTGTATTATTTTCCGCTGCTATGTATTTATATGTAATTTAAACCTCTGATATTTCTGTGTAATATTCATTTATACTCTGTATATTCTTGTAATCTGATGCATTGTTGTAATATACAATGAAACGTTCTTCCGTATGCGTTCTGTTGTGGGTTGTTCTCGAACTATCCGACGCTTTCCTTTACGGGGAAGTTACGGGTTTTTACAGTTGGTATCAGAGCTTTGGTTTACAAAGCTAGAGAACAAGACACATTAGAAACATACGAAAGAATTCATCAGATATTGGATTAGTAATATCCAATTAGAATGACTCGTTAGAGATGGGATCAGTAGTATCCTAGAACGAGTGTGAAGAGTATATTTTTAAAGTGAAAACAAATTTTGTTTTGAAAATTTAAATCGATTATTCGTAGTTGATTATCTATTTATATTGATGTGGACAATCCAGTATATATAGATTTTGCGTATACGTCTGATCCGCGTGTATTCGAAATTTTAATATACTGGATAGATATAGAATTACACTCTAGTCGCCCGGAGACGATTCTGATGATAGTCTAGACATCATTAGAATTGGTATTCGAGTTTCGAAGGTGTGATTTTCTATATGTTTCCATTAGACTGGTGTAAGAACCAAAATTAGATAGGGCCTATTGTTGTGAATTGGCATCAAAAACCTGATTTTTGTATATGTATCAAAATTATGAATTTGAAACTCTAATTCACTAAGTGATTGATGTTTGTGTTGTATGTTTATTTGTTTGATAATTTTTAGCCATTAAGCCTAATTAAATCAAATATTGAACTGTATTGAAAATTGGTCGCATTTGCTTGCATATACATGTATATCATTGAACATGTCATAGCAAGGAGGCTAGAGCAGAGAATAAAATTTGTTTGCCCGACAAATAGGTACATGTTTACTACATAATTTCCTGTTTTGTTTGGGTGATGATGATTTTGTGAGCCTATTGGCTAGCCGCTTGGCTTTTTCGTTTTCTTTTTGAGATCTGAAGGACCGGGGAAGCTATTTGAAATTCCCCGATGCTCCCGGTGTAGGGGAGGTTATGGCGAAATTTTTCAAAAATTTAGGGTGTTAGCCAAATTTTTGAAATTTTGAAATTCTCAGAAACTAAAGAGTTGGGGAATGGAAGCCAGATCGAACGTAGAGTTGATTAATCAAACCACTTTCGACTTTGTTCCTTTTCGGGGACGAAAAGTTTTAAGTGGGGGAGATTGTAACAACCCGTAAAATCTTGGCCAGTTTAAAATTTTTATTTTGGCAGTTTTAGCGAATTTTGATTATTTAAAATGAATTATTTTAAATAATATCGACGAGAAATTTACTTTTGAATATAATTCGACGTATATATTATACGCGTCGCCGTTAGAATATATAAATATTTATATATAATTATAAATAGAATTGAAAATGGCGCGGTAGTTCGATGATTCGATTTCAAACTTCAATTGAATGTACCGGGTGCAAAACAATCCGGATTTTAGTGAAACCAAAAATAATGGGATCTAATTGTGAATATCTTTCCAACGAATCCGAAAAATCAAGATTTCATATCGGGAATCAAAAGATATGACCAGTTAAAAATTCTGAATAGTCGCTATGGAATTCAGGCCCTTAAAAATAGCCATTTTGCAAATGACCTCGGATTTTGACGAAACCAGTTTTGTTGGGTCCGTGATGTAAAGTTATTGCTAGGTTTCAAATTTCATAATTTTTCGAATCAATATGTGAGCGTGGCAAAGGAAAACGCGTTTGACCATTTCAGTTGATTTTAATCGACTGGAAATTGGCCATTTTTCCAACGGTCTCAGAATTCGACGAAACTAGTTTTGTTAGGACCGTATCGTCAATACGAAGCTAGAAAATATTTTTATGGAATTTATAGAGTTAGTATGTGACCCCGGTAATTTGAAATGTACGTTTAAAATTCAATATAGTGATTTAAATGAAAATTCAAAAGGAAACTGATTGTAACAATCGAATCAGCTTGCGAAACATATTCCATTGTGTTCAGAATGGGGGTATTTAGCTAGGGGCGACAGTCGTTGGGTCTCGTTAGGTGTTCGAATTAAAAGTCAACATTTAGGGTTGAAAATAAATAAATATAAAAAAATAATAATAATAATAAACTCCTCCCTTAACCAGGCCCCCCCCCCTTTACTTTTCAATCAGAAAACCGATTCAATAAAAAAAAAAAAGAATAAGGGAAGAAGGCGGAAGAGCTCGCGCCTGGCGATCGTCGGAGGTGACCGCAACCCCCCCCCCCTTTTTGCGCGCCTTCCCCTCCGGCCTCTCCTCCAGTCCCGAAACCCCTCATCTCCAATCGCGAGACCCCAGTCGCGAATCCAAGCCCCCCCCCCCCTCGACGAAGCCGATGCCCCCCCCCCCTCGACGAAGCCGATGCCCCCCCCCCTCGACGAAGCCGATGGCCCCCCCCCCCCTCTTCGCATACGGTAAGCATTCCTATTTTTACTTTTATTTTATTTTTATTTTAGAGTTTAAAATTAAATAGGATTTTAAAAAAAAACTGAAAACTGATTTTAGATAAAAACTGAAAATTGATTTTAGGTTAAAACTGAAAATTGATTTTAGGTTAAAACTGAAAATTGATTTTAGTTTAAAACTGTAAATTTTAAAAAGTTTAAAACTGTAAATTTTAAAGAGTATTAAAACTGATTTTGTCATAACTTAGAAACTGATTTTAACATAATTTAAAAACTGATTTTTAAATTACTGATTTGAATAAGAATTTAAAACTGATTTTAGATTTTTTTTTAAGAAGTTATAAAACTGATTTTAATTAGAATTCAGAACTGATTTTGTTTTAGAAATCAAAACTGAATTTTAAAAGGAAATCAAAACTGAATTTTAAAAGGAAATCAAAACTGAATTTTAAAAGGAAATCAAAAAACTGAATTTTTTTATAGAAAGGTATAAAAACAGATTTTTTATAGAAAAGTAAAAATTCGATTTTTATATATTGAACTTCGATAGAAAAATAGAATTTTTATATATTGAACTTCGATAGAAAAATAGAATTTTTATATATTGAACTTCGATAGAAAAATAGAATATTTATATATTGAACTTCGATAGAAAAATAGAATTTTTATATATTGAACTTCGATAGAAAAATAGAATTTTTATATATTGAACTTCGATAGAAAAATAGAATTTTTATATATTGAACTTCGAATAAAAATATAGTTTTTATATATTGAACTTCGAATAAAAATATGGATTTTTATATATTGAACTTCGAATAAAAATATGGATTTTTATATATTGAACTTCGAATAAAAATATAGTTTTTATATATTGAAGTTCGAATAAAAATATGGATTTTTATATATTGAACTTCGAATAAAAATATGGATTTTTATATATTGAACTTCGAATGAAAAATATAGTTTTTATATATTGAACTTCGAATAAAAATATAGTTTTTATATATTGAACTTCGAATAAAAATATGGATTTTTATATATTGAACTTCGAATAAAAATATAGTTTTTTATATATTGAACTTTGAAATAAAAATTCGATTTTTATATATTGAATAGCGAACTAAAAATTCGATTTTTATATATTGAACTTTGAAATAAAAATTCGATTTTTATATATTGAACATCGAAATAAAAATATGATTTTTAAATATTGAATAGCGAAGTAAAAATTCGATTTTTATGTATGTAGTGGCTACGGGCGACGAAGCTGACGAAGATGCGAAAACAATGAAGATTTCTATCAATGAAGTGCCGTGGAGCTAGGATAGCTATCGGTGAGAATTTCTCACTCTTCAATTTTATTTCTAGTTATATATATATATACTAGGATGCAGACGGTGCTTAGTAGCACCCGACACAATCGTCCACAGACCATGGACTTGTTTGTTTGGTTGCATAGATTAGTTATGTGATTTGATTCGAAATTGAATTGTTTGGTGAATTGAATGGTTTGATTGATGTGTGAATGGCGTGGGCCTTCACTAGACCGGGGATAAGGCTAGGCCTTGTCCCGTTTCTAGTATCGTGTCGTTATGCCGCCGAAATTTTCTAAAATATGTTAGAAAATAAAAATATCATTTTATTGTGAAAATGAATTGAATAGAAATTCATATGTTGAAATAAAATGTTTTATTGTTAAAAATATAATTTTTAATGTGAGTGTGAATAAATGAATAGTTATAAACAAATCGGCCGATTTGTTTGTATATACACTGATTTGACTGATATTGATTGGGTCGATAAATTTCACACATCCCCCAACTGCACAAATAAAATCTGTGTTTGATTGTTTGAAACCCCACACGGGTGTTGGGATGAAATTTGAAGTTCACTCATCCTGATTGATTAAATATGTCGATCGATTGATTGACAGGCTGTTATAAGCGTTAGATATCTATATTTGATGCTTATACAGTGTAGTGCACTTTGGTTGATGGTTGATTATTTTTCAATGCTATTATACATGTGTTGTATGAAAATCCATATAATTAACTTTATATGGTAATTGATTGGGCCTCATTCCAGTTTTAAAATAGAAATATTTGAAATAGAAATATTCGAAATGGAATATTTGAAAATATCAATATATGAAGCCGTGTTGATTAGATTGACGCCATTTTGACGTGAACGATATTTATATCGATTTTATTCATTTTAAAATGAATATTAAAAAAGTAATTTTGAAATCGACGATTTCGAAATGAATTGAATTGAAAACGAATTCGAATTGAATTGAAAGTGAATTGAAATGAATTCAAATTGAATTGAAATTTGAATTGAATAGAAATGAATTTTAAAATGAATTTATAAAGAAGAATTCAATTTTGATTTGAATTGAAAAGGAAGTTGAAATTGTTTTTGAAACGAATTCAAAACTATTTATATAATCCGTTTTAAACAGAAATCGACGAAATATATATTATATATATTATATATATAATATAATGGCCTGAATAGAACGCGCCGCGCCGCGGCAGTTCGCGAATTTCGACCATTTATTTCAAACGGACATTACGGGAGATCCGACCGTCGGATTCTCCTAAAACCGGAACCGTTGGGTTCGTATCGAAAAGAGCTTTCTAATGAATGTTAGAAATTTGAAATTTAACGGTTGGATTTGGAGATACGTCCAAATCAAATTCGAAAAAGGTCGCTGTAAGTGCAGTTCGATGGCCGTTGTTGGAAATCGACTGTACGGGCCTTGATAAAATTATTAAAAATAGTAATAATTTGTGTAAAATCATAAGAAATGATTTGTGAAAGTTTGGGATGAAAAACTCCATATTTGAAAAGATAAAAATAGATTTTTATCGAAATGAACTAGTTTTGAACTAGAATTATAATTCTATTTATTTTTAAATAAATAAATTGAATTTGAAATGGTTTTGAAAATAACCAAAATTTCCAATGATTGCATTGGAGTGGATTTGAATCGAAATTGTCTTCGGAATATTTCGATGTTGGAATTCGTGATATTACAGGTGTTGTTATGGAAATTTGAAAGATATATATTTGTATCGTTATTTCCAATACGACATTTGTTAGTCGTAGAATTCGATATTGAATATAAGCCGATATATTTTCTATTCAGAGCCTTGTATTGAATATCGAATGTGATTTGGGTTTGTCGTGAATGGTGTCTTCACTAACACTGTTCTTGAACCCAGTTGAGAAAAGATTAAATCTTTTTATTTAGATTTAATGAAGTGTACCAATTAAATGATATTTAATTGGAATTGAATTGGTATTGATTTTTGGGTTTATCGTGAACAGTGTTTTAAATAACACTTGTTCTTTAACCCGATAATTAATGGAATGTGATTTGGGTTTGTCGTGAATGGTGTCTTCACTAACACTGTTCTTGAACCCAGTTGAGAAAAGATTAAATCTTTTTATTTAGATTTAATGAAGTGTACCAATTAAATGATATTTAATTGGAATTGAATTGGTATTGATTTTTGGGTTTATCGTGAACAGTGTTTTAAATAACACTTGTTCTTTAACCCGATAATTAATGGAATGTGATTTTGGGTTTATCGTGAATCGTGTTTTTAAATGACACTGATTCTTTAACCCAGATAATGATTAAAACTAAGTGGAGTTTTAATGAATCTTTAATTAGATTGAAAAGATCGAGAATGGAGTATCACCAGTTTTGCTCCAGGCAATAGTTAAATCTTTAATTAGATTTGAACGTGAAATTTAGAAACTAACTGTCGGTTAGCCAAGCAGAATGGTTTTCTGGATATTGATCTGATGTTGGTTTCGGCCTTCGGGGTTAATATTTGGGGAATTATTCTCTTGATTAATTTACGGTTAGTGACTAATGAATTGGAATGAGGCGTATGTTGAGTTTGTGTAACACTTATTTAAAATATACGCGAGTTATTCGGAAAGACCGGGTTTATCCCATTCTGAATAACTGATACGACGATAAGTCGAAGATGAAGACGGTGGTCGAATACCGGAAGTCTTCACGTCGTTTGGGTGATAACTGATGATCTTGATTGGGCTGTACACCCAAGAAGATGGAAACAGTTGGTGATCGTCCAGACGTACTTGGAGATCTATGGATATGCGAGGTACTAGGTGCCTCCGGTTTCGTTCAGACCCAGGACGGACTTGTAAATGGACTGTGTGTCTGACATCGGATTTCATTCTGTGTGATTGATATCGGTTGCATAGGATGGTTTGCCTGTGTGGCATGCTAAGATGCAAATGATCAAGCCTTCTGTTGAAAAGCAAAGTCTTGTGGTTGATGATCAAAGCACGGCCTTTGTGGCGTAGCTTTGTGTAACGTTTACCCTCGCGTGTTTCACACCAGGTATGAACCAAAAACGGGAGACGGACCTCAGGGAGGGCCTGCGTTTCTTTCTAGCTAGAAGTGGCGTCAGTGGTTTTACACGCCCTGACGAGTTTGACTTATGTTGTTGTTGCTGTTGCGAGGCGCCTCGGATTGATCGGTCGTTCTCGAACCGATGGAGTCATTTAGTTGGCTCATTTACACCCCCATAGGGTGGGGAAACGTAGTGTTCAGGCATTTTAATCCACATCGGTGGACCGGCCCTGTCGCTCCAAGGGCCCACCTGAGTCTGGGTCCTGTGGCTCGGGCTAGAGAGTCACGAATCGGTGGAGGACTATCTTTTGCCTCGGTTCATAGACGGAAATCCAATTTCCAAATACGTGACATTTGCGGTTTTATTTGTAAACCTATATATGGCGACATAGTGGCATGGGACGCTCATGCCGCCTATGATTGATACTTATGATTTGAAGTTGTTTTATACACTATGCACTTATTATAGTATCAAACGATTTGTTTTAAACGTATCAAGCATTCTTTGGCTGTTATAAGGGAAAACCCTATCCTCGGCTGCGTTGCATTGTGTGATGGGACCTGGGTCTTATAACAGCTTCATTTTTCTTTATTTAGCATTGCGCTGTTTGTTTTATGCACCGGTATTCTTGGGAGGAAACCCGTTCCGTGTTATGCGGCGTGGTCCCTTGATTTACCTAATGATTTAAAATAAAGATTAATAACTGTTTTAGTTCTCACACCAGTCACATGACTGACCTGGAGTTTATTGTTTTAACCTAAACTCTGGGTGCCCCTATTTTGACACGGGCAGCTAGTAGTTTTGGTTTTGCAGATATATTTTCACAGGATCCTGGTTTACAGCTGGAACGATATCCGGAAAGCTTTGTATCCGTATATCTACTTCTAGTTGTGTATTGTATTATTTTCCGCTGCTATGTATTTATATGTAATTTAAACCTCTGATATTTCTGTGTAATATTCATTTATACTCTGTATATTCTTGTAATCTGATGCATTGTTGTAATATACAATGAAACGTTCTTCCGTATGCGTTCTGTTGTGGGTTGTTCTCGAACTATCCGACGCTTTCCTTTACGGGGAAGTTACGGGTTTTTACACAAGGGGCGAGGCCATCACCAGCATGTGACCGATGGCAAGGCGTTCGATTTGGGAGGAAACTTCAATCTGGAAATTCGTCGATAGCTAGCTGTAGCTCGCGTATGATGGACGGAAAATGGCAGGAGGGTAGCATCGAGCATTTCAGAAACTGTGGATTTCGATGCTGAGATTCCTCCTGTAGCTCGATGTGTGATTTCAGGGGATGGTGCATTGCGGTTTGGAAGTGAGGGAAGGAGATGTCGAACATTTTTTAGTAATGGGTTGGTGCAAATGGTGAAGGCAGTGCAAAGAGAGATGAAATGGAGATCGACCATGTAGCGCTCGATGAAATGGGAATAAGAAGTTTTAGGCTGACTTCAACAAAGGCAAGGATAAAAGCGAATGGGATCTTTTTTGTAGAGTCAAAGCCTCAGAAAAACTTGGAAAAGAAATTGAAATTGGTACAAGCGCAAAAATAAAAACCCTGGTGACTAAACCTCACTCACCATTTATTTAGAAATTATTTTTATATAGTTAAAATTAATTGTCTGTGCTTGTTTGAATGCTATCTGATTGTTTTGAAATATATATTAGTTATTTAGGATATATATATATATATATTTTGGGTTGATGATTGGTTGGATTCCCGCAGTTCCATTAGCGGATGCCCGCGGTACCATAGCGGACGATTACCCTATACGCCCCACGCTATGATTAGTGGATGACCTTCTATACCGCGATATCCTGCCTCGAAGCAGGATAGGTATTATTTATGTGCTAACATCTGTGGATGCAGGAAAACAGGTTGGAGGAATCCAACTGGATTCCTCAAAAATATATTATATGTTTGTTGTTTGTTTGATTTCATATATATTCATATATGATGTGTAGAAAATCAAATGATTGAAAAATGGTTGGTTTGATTGTTTAAAATATCCCTAGAGCTTGAATATTGATTTATAAAAATATCGAAAAGAGTATTTGAGATTTAAAAAGTGAATTCTATTTTTATAAATAGAATTTGAATTTTAAATAAGACTACAGAAAATATTTAACTTGTTCGAAGGTATATAAAACAAGTAACTGAATTTATAAACTTTGTTTATAAATGAAAAGATGGAATTTGAATTGAATTTATAAACTTTGTTTGTAAATGAAAAGATGGAATTTGAATTGAATTTATAAACTTTGTTTGTAAATGAAAGGATGGAATTTGAATTGAATTTATAAAGTTGTTTATAAATGAAAGGATGGAATTTGAATCGAATTTATAAAGTTGTTTATAAATGAAAGGATGGAATTTGAATCGAATTTATAAAGTTGTTTATAAATGAAAGGATGGAATTTGAATCGAATTTATAAAGTTGTTTACAAATGAAAATATGGGATTTGAATCGAATTTATAAACATTGTTTATAAATGGAAAGGTGGGATTTGAATTGAAGTTATAAACGTTGTTTATAAATAATGCAGAGAATTCAAATGGACTTTGAATATAAGGAATTGAAATAGAATTTGAATATAGAAATTCAAATGGACTTTCAACTATAGATTTGAATATAGAAATTCAAATGGACTTTAAACTATAGATTTGAATATAGAAATTCAAATGGACTTTAAACTATAGATTTGAATATAGAAATTCAAATGGACTTTAAACGATTTGAATATAGGATTTAAATGGAATTTAAACAATAGAATTTGAATAGATTTGAATAATAGAATTCAAATGGAGTTTAACTATAGAATTTGAATATAGAATTCAAATGAAGTTTAAATATAGGGATGCAAATAGAATTCAAATGAAGTTTAAATAAAAAGAATTCAAATAGAATTGATTTGGAATTTGAATAAGAAGTCGATAAGGGAACGAGAGTATGAGTATAATTAGAATTGGTTAATATGCAGTTAAAACATATTTGAACATGTCATGTTCAAATATGAAGGTGAAATAGACTGAAAAGTTAAGTAACAGATTTAATTAACAAATTGAGTTAAAACGATTGGTATAGTTAAAATAGATTGGACAGGTATAGACATACAGGAGACAGGTATGGAATAAAGTATAGAAGTGAAATAAATAGAATGCCCGACAAAAAGGTACATATTTAATTTCTATATGAGATTTTATGCGCCGTATCGGCTAGCCGCTTGGCTTTTTCTTTTTCTTTTTGAGATGAGAAGGACCGGGAAAGCTATTTGAAATTTCCCGATGCTCCCGGTACAAAGGAGGTTATGGCGAATTTTTCCGGGAATTTAAGGAGATAGAATATTTTTAAGATAATTTGATAGTTAGAAATTAACATATCAAAATATATAGAAGTCGATAAGAAAACGAACTTAGAAATAGAATAGTATAATCAAAAAGGAAGTATAAGAATAAAATCTAGTAAGAATAGAAAGAAAAAGTGTATACGTGTTTAAAGGTAAAGAAGTAGTTGTATGTTATTGATTGTTCGAGTAAGTAGTCATATCTGTTTTGACGTTATAAATGTTATTCAGTCAAGGTCTGAGAGGTAGTTATACCCCAACTTGATTGATTTCATTATTAACAAATGAATAGTAGGATTTCAGGCTCGAAGATCAGTGTTGAATAAGATTCAGTTGAATGTAGTATTTGGGTAGTCGTAACGATGTTTTACACAACATCCGTTTTAACCCAAATGAAATTTAAGCTTGGAAATAGATGTTAAATATTTCCTAAGTATAGGAATAAAACGAGATTGGAAATGTTTTCCAAAGAACGTAAAAGGGCAATATGGTTATTGAAATATTTGATTAACAAATATTGATAAAGAAATAGAAAAGAGATTTAATTAGTGGAATATTAATTAAAGGTTCAGTGATTGTTGGATGTTTGGATGAACACTTGTTTTATTCGATAGTTAAATCATCGACTATCGAAACACTTGTTTTTATTCGATAGTTAAATCACAGGCTATTGAAGTTTTGACCATCGTTGTCAATATGGAGAGACCGGTTGGATTATTATCCGAAGAACCACTCCATATCGGCAGTAGCGTGCGAATCAGATTATATAAAGATAATCGAAGACGGAGTAGAGTGCAAGGACTTTTTCTATAAATAGAAATAGTGCCTTCAGTTCATCCTGTTCCTGGGTGACTTGTATGGATGAATGTCTGACAGTGTATTTCCAGAAAGGTCACGTACATTGATTTCTTCAACTGTACCAAGAGTGGAAGCGGAGGAGGAAACTTCTTTTAGCTGACACATAATGTACTGTTGTAGACGTCAATTAGTGATTTTCGGTGGATCTGACGATGTGACATTCGAAGTGAATCTGGTGTGATGATAAAGCGTAGCTTCTAGCCTCAACATCCGGTAAATGACAGAAATCGGGCAAGCAGCATGGCTACGTAGGTCGCACCTATTAGGGTGTATAATCACCTGATCTAGAGTTTCATTTACTTCTAAAAATATATTGTCGATGCTGTCCCATTCGGGAAACGGTTGTTGATCCCAACCGTTGGTGATATACATTCGATACACTCAAGCGAAATGAGTGGTCGGTCATGTGTGGCTGAGTTGCAAGATGTTCTTGTTGAACTCGGTGTATTCTCCTCTAGAGATATACCAGCGGAAGGTGGTTCCATACCTTGTCATAGTTGGAAATCCATTATCCAATACGTGCTTGCGGTTTTGATTGTATATATATGTGGAACGTGAGATGCAAACGTTCCACTAGATTGTTATTTACTTGATTTAGACATTATTATAGTATCAAAAGAGTTTTGATATAAAGATAAGTCAAGTGTTTGGATTTTCATAAGGGGAAAACCCGTTCCGTGTTATACGGCGTGGTCTTATGAGATATCATTTAGTTTTCTGAAACTGTTTTTAAACTGTTTACTCATACCAGTCCCATGACTGACCCGGAGTTTATTTTGTTTTGTTCTACCTAAACTCTTGGGTGCCTAAATTTGTACGGGCAGTCAAGTAGTTCAGGATTTTTCAGATATATCTAAAGGAGCTTGGAGCAGGAGGCTTCAGCGTTATCTAGTTATAGTGGTTCCGTTGTGTTGTAAGTGATGTACGTTGATATTGATGTATATTCAAGTACAGATGTATATTTCAAGTTATGTTATATATATTATATGTTATTCGTTCCGCTGTGAGATTCGTGTTACTCTGATGTTGTGTTCTTCTTCTTCTTCTATTCTAAGTTTCTATCTTATCTTTCCTCACCCTCTAACTTCTTTCTATTAATGGTTCGAATTTCTGTGTTATTTGGGGTTGGACTTGTGTTTTTGGTCAGCTCAAATTCTACCGGATTTTCGGGTCACTACAGTTGGTATCAGAGCTTAGGTTGAGCGAATACCTAGGCTGTGTGGAAATGTGCTCATTAGAGATAGGATCAGTAGTATCCTAGAATGAGTTGAGTGTATATATACACGAGAGAGCGTACTTGTTATTTGATATAAAAACTGGTTTATATTGTGTTGACTAGTCTGTTGAGTGGATTATAAATTTTGGTCGAATCGTGGGATGCCACGAAGTCGATAGGAGTTTATAAACACTTGAGCGGAAGATTGCACACAATATTGTTTTTAAATAGTTAAGTTGATTGTTAGGATTATAATCAAATTAGATTATAAAACAGAAATAGATATATAACCAGTAGAATTTGTATATGAAATCAAATATACAAATGTGAAAAATTGAAATTGAATTCCAACCAGAATTAAGAATTTAAAATCCTGGGAGTTGGGAAAATATTTTTCTAAATGGATTTTGAAAGAAATAAAGCACTGAACTCATTCAGCAGCTGGGAAATAATCCTGATGATGGTCGCAACATCATCAGTGTTCATCTTCGAGTTTGTAAGTGATGAATTGCTGCCTTAGAAAAGTTTTTGATGGAAATTTGTTTGAAAGGAAACAAGTTGTTTGAAAATTCAAATGTTTTGAATTTGAGATAGATATAAATATGTATATATTTATATTACTTCAAAGGAATTTTGAAATGGGAATTGGAATATAGATTTCAAATAGAAGTAAAATAAAGGAATTTGAATATATATATATATAATTCAATTAGAATCGAAATAGAATTTGAATTCAAAGAAGTTAAAATAGAATTTAAATTCAAAGGATTTCAAATAGAAATTGAACGAATGAATTTAAATAGAAATTGAATAAAGGATTTCAAATGGAATTTGAATAAAGGATTTCAGATGGGTTTTGAATAAAGAATTTCAAATAGGAATTGAAGATAAGAAATTCAAATAGGAATTGAAGGTAAGAAATTCAAATAGAATTTGAAGATTAGAATTTGAATAGAAGAAAATTCAAATAGAAATTGAATAGAAGGAAATTCAAATATAGAGTTTGAATAAAGAAATTCAATGGAATTTGAATATTGTAAATATAGGATTTGAATAAAGAAGTGAAATAGATCGGGAATATTATGTTAAAATGGAAAAAATGGATTTGATATATATATCAGAATGGAGTTGAATTTATTATAAACAAAGTTAAAACGTTTATATTTATAAATATAATTAAAACGAGCTCGCCATAGCGCGGCAGTTCGTAAATTGGCGACTCGAACTTCAATCGAGTATACAGGACTCAAATTAAGTCGGAATTCTTTGAAACAAGAATCGTCGGGACCGGTTGAACGATAGTTTTCTAATGAAAGAGAAAAATCTGGATTTCGTCGTATAGATTTTGAGTTATGACAAAATCAAATTTTTAGAAAAGCAGCGCCAGAAACCATTAAAAACCACAATGGTTTATATATATATAAGTAAAAGGATTTTTAAAGTAAATAAAATCCGAATGGCCATGAGGAAAATATAGACTTGAGTTATAAAATAAATATGAACTTCAGTGAAGTAAGTGAAATGATTTTTAAGACAAAAATCATATTTTAAATGGTTAAATAGAATTAACTAAATTGGAAAATAATTAGTTAAAGGAAATTTGGGTCGAAATTGGGTTTTTGATAAGTGAAAGAGATTGAGAATTTATATTCGAAATCGAATATATAACTCGAGTTGAAAATATAATTAGATTAGTTATAATTAAGTTGACATATATTTGAACAAGTTATATTCAAATAAAAAGGGTGAACTAGGCAAAACTGTTAATTAGCAACTAGTTAATGGGAATTTGAATGATTGAAATTAAATTTAACTTAAGTAAGTTAAATGGATCGAAACGAATAAATTGGGTAAAATCATGTGAATGAAATATGAATTGGGTTTGAATAAAGATAAAACCAAAAGAGTTAAAAAGGAAATATATTTGTAACACAAATACAAAGGAAGTTATGTGCAAACGAATAGAAGGAGAAATATTTGTAAAAGCATTTACAAATAGAATTTAAAAGGGAATATTTGTAAAACAATTACAAATAGATTCAATGGAAATATTTATTTATTTGTTAAATAAATAGAATGTTATAAATGAGATATTTATTTGTTAAATAAATAGAATTTAATCTAAGGAATATTCAGAAGATGGATATCTGTTTTTAACAGATATATAGAAAAGATTTATTTATAAATAACAGTTTATAAATTAAATTAAATATTTATCATTCGATAAATGGAATATATAAGTCTGAACTTATATAGAGAAGAGATATTGGTTTTTAACACTGATAGTTTTAAATAGAAGGGGTACACAACACTTGTATAAGTGAAGTAACGTTATTAAAGAGAACATTTATAAAGTGAAGAACCGTTACTGAAAGTAAATCTTTGTAAATGAATTAACGTTATCCAATAGGAGTTATTCGAATAAGAGAAGTCGATTAGAATACGAATTAACCAGTTAGAGTTAATCAGTTAGGGTTAATCTGTAGAGTTAATTGAATATTAGTTATTCAATTAGAATTTATCGAATATTTGTTATTCAAATAAAGAGTTAACCAGATAAAGTTATTGAACATAATTAATCGAATTAGAATTTAATTGAATGATAGTTATTCAATTAAAGTTGATCGAATATAGTACTAAGATAGAATTAGTCAAACATAGTTACTCAGGATAAGTTGCCATTTCGTACGACTACTAGCGTAATTCGCATGGCTGCAGATAGCCTAGGGCAGTCAGATGTTTCCTTAGGGAATCAGGCGTAACCATTATGATGTCTGCGATCTAGAGTCAAGCGAATGGAGTTAAATTGAATATTGGTTATTCGAATAGAATTAAAGGAGTTAATCGAATATTAGTTTATTCAGATAGAATTAAAGGAGTTATCGAATATAGTTTTATTCGAAAGGAATTATCGATTAATAGTTAATCGAAGGAGTTATCGATTATTAGTAAATCGGAGGAGTTATCGATTATTTGTTAATCGAAATGAGTTATCGATTATAGTTTAATCGAAAGGAGTTATCAATTAGTTTAATCAAAGTGAGTTATAGAATATTGGTTATTCGAAGGAGTTATAGAATTTAATTATTCGATGGAGTTAATCGATAAGAATTAAATCCAATAGAGTTAATTGATAAGAGTAAATTGAATAGAGTAAATCGAATATAGTTGATTCAAAGAAAGGTTTTCGAATCTAGTTATTTGATAGAGAGATTATCGAATATAGTTATTCGAAGGGAGGAGTTATCGAATAAGGATTTATTCGAAAGAGAGACGTAAGGAAGTTTGAAATGTTGAGTATCAACATAAATAAGTTTTGAAAAGATAAATGGGTTTGTAGCACTTTTTCTACCTTAGCAATTTCGAGGACGAAATTATTTTATGTGGGGAAGAATGTAATGACCCGGATATTTCGTCGGTAAATTTAGAATATTAAATGAGGTTTAAATATTGAAATAAAAATATAAAAGAAATTTTATATTTGATTATCGATTTAAAAGCCGAAATATGATTTACTTTGAATTTATATAATTTTCGAAATACGAAGCTAATTGAATTCAAGAGTTCAGACTATACTGAAATTGATTCAGATAATCAATAGAAATTCAAAACTGAATAATAACAATAATATTTATTTATTATCATGGAGAATAAATTGGCTGAAATTAATTTATATTGATTTAAATTAATATCTTTCACAGATGATCGTATTGAACTACGTGATCTATCCCAGTGTGTCCGGAATAGGGGTATTACCCTAAGATTGACAGTTGTTGGGTTCAGAAAGGAGTTCGGAGTCAAGGGTTATTAAATTGGTAAGGGTACAGTTTTTAATTAAAATAAATTTAAAAAAATAGTGGTGGATGGAAACAAAATATGCTGTGGCTTTTTCTTCTCCTTTCAAATGGGAATTCGTGTCTCCTTTCCTCACCATAAATTATAACAGAGTGTGGCCTCCTTTTATCTCCACTGACCAAAATAGCCGATGGACCTTTCCCTTCCACTTCTTTTTATCGCTACTTCCCCCTTATGTCTACTTTCATTTTCTTTCTTCTGCTAAAACTAAAAGGGGTCGAAGCTTCCAAATCAAACAAGAATGGCCGATACTGTTAAAATCTTCGATCTCATATGCTACTATTTTTGTGCGATACCGGTCTTCGAGTTCGACGTTGAAGTCGATTTGGGTTTGGGTACTATCGCGAGTTAGGGGTCGATCTGTATTCCTGGAGCACGACTTTGGGGGTGACAAGGGGCGAGGCCATCACCAGCATGTGACCGATGGCAAGGCGTTCGATTTGGGAGGAAACTTCAATCTGGAAATTCGTCGATAGCTAGCTGTAGCTCGCGTATGATGGACGGAAAATGGCAGGAGGGTAGCATCGAGCGTTTCAGACACTGTGGATTTCGATGCTGAGATTCCTCCTGTAGCTCGATGTGTGATTTCAGGGGATGGTGCGTTGCGGTTTGGAAGTGAGGGAAGGAGATGTCGAACATTTTTTAGTAATGGGTTGGTGCAAATGGTGAAGGCAGTGCAAAGAGAGATGAAATGGAGATCGACCATGTAGCGCTCGATGAAATGGGAATAAGAAGTTTTAGGATGACTTCAACAAAGGCAAGGATAAAAGCGAATGGGATCTTTTGTGTAGAGTCAAAGCCTCAGAAAAACTTGGAAAAGAAATTGAAATTGGTACAAGCGCAAAAATAAAAACCCTAGTGAGTAAACCTCAATCACCATTTATTTAGAAATTATTTTTATATAGTTAAAATTAATTGTCTGTGCTTGTTTGAATGCTATCTGATTGTTTTGAAATATATATTAGTTATTTAGGATATATATATATATATATATATATATATTGGGTTGATGATTGGTTGGATTCCCGCAGTTTCATTAGCGGATGCCCGCGGTACCATAGCGGATGATTACCCTATACGCCCCACGCTATGATTAGTGGATGACCTTCTATACCGCGATATCCTGCCTCGAAGCAGGATAGGTATTATTTATGTGCTAACATCTGTGGATGCAGGAAAACAGGTTGGAGGAATCCAACTGGATTCCTCAAAAATATATCATCTGTTTGTCGTTTGTTTGATTTCATATATATTCATATATGATGTGTAGAAAATCAAATGATTGAAAATTGGTTGGTTTGATTGTTTAAAATATCCCTAGAGCTTGAATATTGATTTATAAAAATATCGAAAAGAGTATTTGAGATTTAAAAAGTGAATTCTATTTTTATAAATAGAATTTGAATTTTAAATAAGACTATAGAAAATATTTAACTTGTTCGAAGGTATATAAAACAAGTAATTGAATTTATAAACTTTGCTTATAAATGAAAAGATGGAATTTGAATTGAATTTATAAACTTTGTTTGTAAATGAAAAGATGGAATTTGAATTGAATTTATAAACTTTGTTTGTA
>JASFAX010004035.1:0-40620 GCA_030737875.1 Allium sativum | reverse complement strand
TAAACTAAGATAACCGTAAAGACGCATTTATCTACCCAAGGATAATTACTAGATTACACCGCCCCAGACCTATCCACCCAAGGATAATTCCTACACTGCACCACACCAGTCATTCCTACTTAAAGGTTGATCCCACTAAGTGTACTTAGTAATTTAGTAGTTTCGTGTACCCTTATCTGACTACATAGGTGTACTCACTACTCCCAAGCGATCGGCTCCCTACTGTAGATACCCGTGCTGGTCCCACAATTGGGGTGTATCATTCCCCAACGTGGCCACCTGATAATATCAACGGTGCACGGCTTTATATCTACACGATGCAACAACGACTTACCAACCAGCCCGGGTCCACACACGCATATGAAACTCGTTGGTCCCGCGTTGCCACCGTTAACCCGGTTTGGCCTCTTATAGTCAAGCCCAATATGCGTGTCCCGTCACTCGACTTGAGTCGAGCCCACAAAGATACGTTTGGGATATTGGTTGAAATGGGCCCCCACAAGCTACCACCTAAGCTTGCAAATTTATCTAGTGCATCCCACTTAACCCTTTTTTTTATAATCATGCCCACTTACATGTTAAGTTTTGGTTAAGTCATCAAATCATATTTCAATTGCCCCTTAAGGCACCCACTAGATTTCTACATGCCACCCATGGCACTTACTTAACCCTTTAATCATGTTTACTTACATGTTCCACTTTGGTTAAGTATTCTAATCGTATTTTCACATGCCACCCATGGCACTTACTTAACCCTTTAATCATGTTTAATTGCATGTTCCACTTTGGTTAAGTATTCTAATCGTATTTTTCTATTGCCACCCAAGGCAACCCACTAGTTTCCTCATGCCACCCAAGGCACCCACTTAACCCTCATGTCCCACTACATGCTAATTTGGTTAAGTGTTTCTTAATTCATTAATTAAGATCATGACCTCATAAAGACCTCTCACATTAGACCGTCTTTTATGACTGCTGGATTTGCCGGTTGGTTCCGGGCAGACTTCTGTCATCAAAAGGGTCTAACCTCGTGTCTTTACTTTAATCATGTATTTACTTTATGACTAAGACCTCTCACATTGGGCCAATCATTTGTAGCCGCTGGATGGCCGGTCGGTTCCGGGCAGACTTCCGCTACAAAAGGGTCCAACCTCGTGTCTTAGTTGATTAATTACACCTAATTAATCACCCCCATATTAATTATCCCTAATTAATATCAAGTTTTTCATAACATGGGTAGACCTAACTCAATAGGTAAATTCCCATGGGGTAGACCTAACTCAATAGGTAAATTCCCACTTATGCTTATTCATTTTATGGTATGCTTAATCATAACCATTTCACACCATTCATTAACATGTCTATTAACCCCATCGTTTCCCCCACGCACTTATGCTAACACGACATATTTCCAAGAGAAGATTCTTTCACACTTAACATGGGTTTCACTTAGCATACATTAGCATTAACATGGGTTAAAAGGTGTCCACTTACATCATGATATTAACCCAACTAGCATTACTAAATAACCCAACTTGCATGAACATACATATGTCGTATATACAAAGGCGACTTGCATAAGTATTCATAGGTTATACAAAGATGAACTTGCATGTGTCTTAAAGGTGTGAACTTGCACAACATGTTACATGTTAACTTGCATAACATCATACACATAACTTGCATGATATCATAAACATAACTTGCATATCAACATACACATAACTTGCATAACATCATGCACATAACTTGCATAACCTCATACACCTATCTTGCATATGAACTTGCATAACAACATGCACATAACTTACATAACATCATACACATAACTTGCATAACATGTTGATCTTGCATATAAGCATACACATAACTTGCTTAACATGTTGAACTTGCATATATGACTTGCATCTTAAAGGAGGGTAAACATGCATAGCATATAAAGGTGTTATCTTGCATATGTATGCATCACATTTAAAAGGGTAAACTTGCATGTCATGATTTATGCATAATACCAAACACTTAGCATGCATAAAACCACCTACTTAGCATGCATAGAATCAATTACTTATTATGCATAAACACACCACTTAACTTGCATAAACCCAAACACTTAGCATGCATAAAACCCAATACTTAACATGCATACAATCAAATACTTAGCATGCACAAAATCAAATACATAGCATGCATAACACCAAATACTTAGCATGCATAAAATCACATGCATAACTTGCATATCATGTTACATATAACTTGCATATACTCTCACATATAGTTTGCATAACATGTTACATATGCATAAATGTTCAACATAATGTTTTGCATCATAAAACATGGCAATAAACTTGCATATAGCATAAAACTTGCAATTCACATATCATACAAACTTGCATAAACTCATTTATCCACAAACATAGCCATGTCTTATCACATCCTACCATAATCAATTTAACAATTGATTATTAAAGCTATAGGAACTCACCAAAACCAAGATTAGCAAACTTATGAAGTGGAATTAGTGGCTTTCGTGAGAAGAAGATGTTGATTAGCTTGCAACTCTCTTCATTGATTTGTGGAGGCCATGCTCAAATTTCATTTTGCCATAGTTTAGTTACAAGACCTAATTATGAATGAATTAGGGTAGGGTTGGGGTCTTATTTATAGGATTAGGTGAGTGTTTTAGGCCCTTAGATTAACCCTAGGTTAGATTAGGTCCGTTAGATTTAGGAAATCTCTAGAACCAGCCCTCTAAGCCAGCCTAAAACCCAACCTGGTGCAACCTGGTGCACCCAGGTTTTCTGGACGTCGCACCCCTGTCGACAGGCAAGTCGACAGGCAAGTCGACACCCCTGTCGACAGGCCTGTCGACAGCCCTGTCGACAGGCCTGTCGACAGCCCTGTCGACATGGGTAGGGCGGGAATTTTTCCCGCCTGGCCCTGCTGCTTTTATATTGAAATCTGAATTTGAATTTTTAAAACTGTTTATATCTTTGAATTTTCTGAAAACTTCTTTGGGCCATAACCGGGCCATACGGACTCCGATTTTCGAAAACTCGGACTCTATTTTGCGTATTTTTCCGAGACGAACGCAATGACGCAGCCCGTTTCCCCCAATTCCCACGTCTGAGATTATTTATTCTGTAATTAGTGAATTTTAGCATTAACTAAAATTCGGGGTGTTACAAGTCCCATGACTGACTCGTAGTTTGTTTCACTTGCAAACTCGGGTGCCCCTTTTTCTACACGGGCAGCCTTGTGTTCAGGTTTTAGCAGGCTCTTTCTGGATAGCTGGAGCTGAAGATGGATTCTACCATTTATCTCTTTTTATGCTATTCAGCTCCTATTGTACATATTATGTTTGTTTTCCGATGTAGACATTTATGTATGGCTGAACTGTATTTGTACTAAATATGATCCTGTATACTGTGTAACTCTGATGATTATGTTTATCCAGTGTATTATTTGTACATTATCTGGTGTATTTATTTAATTCTGTTCTGCTATTATCTGTTTATGTGTTATATTCCAAAGATTACCCTTGCCACCATCAGTACGGGGTTTGGGGTCTCACACAATTTCTAAATTAAAAATATATTCATATACAATCAATTAAATATAAATCATCCAGATTTGAAAGGGATTATCAAATCAAATGGAAAAGGGTGTGAATTGATGGCTAAGCTATTCTTCATCAGATTTTCCCCTCTGTCCCTATTTTCTTTCAAATCAACAGATCTGAATCCCCTTTTCAGAATAATTGTAGATCTTTAAGAATTTAGGAATTGTAGGCTTAAAAGATCATCTAGATTTCATATTTGGATGCTTTCAGGTGAGTGGGAAATTTATATACAAAGTTACAATAAGTTATTATCTCATTTACATTAGATCTTAAATATATGTCTAACATTTACCTGATTTGTTCATATATTGTTAAACCTAAAATGATACTTATCAGATATATTCATAAATGTTGTCAAAAATCTAAAGTATATATTTGTAGTTTGGCATAATATTATAATTTGTAAGCATACTTAATTGTTTAAACCATTACCTGCAATTGTGTTTGAAAATATATTGTGGTTATTATAAAATATTGTAGATCTGGAAATCAGTCCCATAAACACTGTTAAGATTTAGTTTTATTCTAGATCCCTAGTTTTAGTGTTAAATGGTGAATTATGTAATTTTGATTAAAAAGATACAAAGGTCGATTATGTAATTTTGATTAAAAAGACATAAGCCTATTTGTGTTCAATTTTGTTATGGTTTGACTTAGTTATTGTGAATTATGCCTTTTTGCTCTTTTTAAATAAAAAGACATCATTTGAAACCAATAAGAAATATGTCAAATATTGAAAAAGGGAGAAGTTGTGTAAATTCATGCATAATTATAAATATATGTATTTGTGTGTAGTTTACACCAACTATTCCAAAACATATATAAATATATATATTTTTTGGTTTGAAATGTGTTTATTCCAATATACAGGCATGATTTACAATAATTGTAGTTGATAGTCTTTTTGTAAGATTTAGAACCTTATTTCAAGATTGAATACAAAATGGAATGTTTGGTTATTAGTTGAACCAAATTATTAAACTTAACACTAATAATAATAAAAGAAAATAACTATGTTAACTGCGCTAAAATATAAATATACATACGTTATCCGTTTGAATCTATGTAAACAATGAAATATGCACTATAATGGATGTTGAATGTTTGAATGACTTTCATTTTTATGGAATTATGCATGAAATGGCAATTCATATTAAATGAATATATTTGTGGTGCCCATTATAGCAACTAGTGTAAATGATTGCTATAAATAGGGCCATAAATAAATAAATGGCAATTGTAACCATCATTGATTGGGGAAACAAATTTAATTAAGCCATTAAGCCTAATGGTTACAATTTCTAAACTTGGCTAGGATTAATGTAGTAAACCCAAATTAGGGAACTTAAAATATAACAGTACTTAGACACGAGGTTAAGTTCAACTTGTGATAGAAGTCTGCTCGGAATCGCCTGGCAAATCCAGCATCCATAAGTGATCGGCTTAATGTGAGGGGTCTGCTACATAAATATATGTACATTTATAACCACACTAAGGCATGAGGTTAAGCTCAGCTTGTGGTAGAAGTTTTTCGGGAACCACCTGATAAATCCAGCATCCACAAGTAGTCAACTTAATGTGAGGGGCCTGGCGTATAAATATATATATATATATATATATATATATATCAAGCAATAAATAAATAAAATTAGAAATGTTGTTGGGGTACAACAAATTGATATTTTGGGACTGATAAAATAAGGATATTCCATTGTTAATTAATGTTTTAGGGAATCGTGACCGTTAGGTCCATAAGTGGCATTGATTACAATCAATGGGAGTAAATGGTAATTAAAGATTTAATTGTTTCCTTAGGAAAATATGACCTTTATGGTTGTAAATGGCAATATCCTTATGAATAGGAATAAAAGAAGTAAAAAGGGGATTAATGGGTATTGATTGTTGTTTTAAACACCGAGTCCAATTAGGAAAAATAATCAAATAAATATCCTAGGTTAAAAAGGATATAACTTTTCTTTTTTATACTAGTTAATACAAAATTTATAATTAAAAGTTAGAATTGGACTTGGTACGTTAATGGTGTGAAGCTTTATTAACCATAGGAACTCTTGACGATAATTAATCATATGTATATAGTATTTCCGTAACGTAAAGAGAAACTAAACGGAAATAACTCAATAATGTAGCCCGCTTTACTTCCGTAAGAAGAGGCACTAAAGGTTGATTGGGTACGAAATTGATAATCTTTGTATATAGTCCTCTTCCTTGGGTCTTAAGTGACTTGGGTCGAGGAGTCCACTTGGGAGTAGGTCTTCCAGTCTAGGGGTATTAAATAGTGTGTGCGAGGCCTACCCAAACCTGGAATTTTAAAAATGTCTGATATGGTCATTCCATAGGGTTATCTATCCTACAGGAAGTAATAAGCGACTAAGGAGATTATCCAATAAGGTCAGCTAGATGGTAAAGCGAAACACCATCTCCCACCTTACACGGGGTATGGGTTTAGATGCGTAAATGACGAAAGCCTTAACTAGTAGGGCCTCATAGCTAGTGCCCTCTAGTTTATAATAACATTGAATAAATCATTGAGAGGTATTGAATGACGAACAGGTCCGCGTAGGGTCTTAAGAGATCGGGAGAATCGACCCTATCTATCATTCGATAGCGAGGAGATAGGTAGCTAAGGATGAGCGTATGAATAAATAAACTCCGTAATTAGGAGTCCACTTCTTGGTACAATAATCAATTAGGTCCTGGTTTGAAGGCTTCATAAATATATGCGTAAACGTTCTATCTCGGTATCGATACTTGGGAATACTACCTTGGGAAGGGTATTCAGATTCGTGCGTAAATGTGAGTTGAACCAAACGGGATACATATGTATATTGTAATAGTGTTATACCTTTCCTGTTCATTAAAATATTGTTGTTCTGACCCTTTCTCATTACTACCTCCCAGGTTTTCATGAGAAGGTCGGGTTCTCATAGGTGTTTAAGTTTGGCTTTCGGTTCTCGTTCTCTCTCATGCTCAGTATTAGCAAAGTGAATTACTTTAAAAAGGTAGTTACTTGGGTTAATACTAGTCCATCTTATTTTGTTTCCGTTATGAGTTAATTTATCGTACTCTGATTATGCTCATGCTCATTTATTTGCAGGTACCATATTTACACGCTCCATACTTGGATGTGTTCGAGTTTCGATTTTTGTCGAAATTTAGGCTCAGAAGAGTGTGGGGTGTAAAATACCTAGCCTACAACGTCAAAAGGCTTTGAGGTCCAGGAAAATCAGGTCTAAATTGTCAACCGAATCTGATCTCCTTCTCGTGCTACTCTTCCAATGGTGCACCAAAGTATTAAATGTTATTGACTTCCTTTGCACATGTACCCGCAGCGAAGTCCAAACCAGAAGTCGCCCCATTGGTTCCCATCTGGATCCTTGGTGGAAACTTCCCACTTAGACTTTCTTCGCATCTTGGGTTTAAATAGTCGCATTTGAGTTGGTCTTTAAATAAGCTCGATCGCCATCATGGAGAAATACAAAGCACGCATCTAGCTCAGGAAATCTTGCTCTAACAATCCGACTATAACTAGAGCCAAGAATGTAGAGCTGGAACCTGCAGTACTTCCGTAATAGTTTCTAATGTCCTATATCGTCATACGACGGCGTTTGCATCCATCCAACATTCCTAGGTAATGCCTTGGCATACCAAACAACTGAAACAAAACACTCACACACACACACATATATATATATACATACATACATACATACATACACATATGTATCAACCAAAAAAATCAAAACATGGGTTTTACCTTAATTCCTTAAATTCTGGGACTCACAAACCAAGTCCAAATCAATCCAAACTTATATATGTCATAACATAATTAATAATGAATTCTAAGCATATTTACATATTATTATGAGCAACCCATATGCCAATCCATCCCAATTAGTGAATAAGAATACTAATACTCACCTTAAGCACCCCAAAAAAGTTAGATCCGAAAAAGTTCTTAGCTTGGATTCCTATGTGTTGCAGTCGCTTTTACCTTGATTAGTGTTAATTTGATTTGATTTGAACTTAATTAGGTAGTTAGGCGCTTAAATGATTGATTAGTGGTATGTAGAAACCATTAATGCTTGATTAGAAGCTTTTTGCGAGTTGGAAAACTGAATAGGGAGATTACTAGTGAATATAGAAAACAAAGCTTATAGGAGAAACCATCAAAACAAGAATAGGCTTATTAGCAAATGAACTCCATATATAGGTGGAATGAAGCTTCTTTGAGAAGCTACTAAAAATTGGCTTCTAAGAGAAGCTACTAACAAGTAGGCTTCTAAGAGAAACCATTAAAAATTGGCTTCTAAGAGAAGCCATTAAGAATTGGCTTCCAAGAGAAGCAACTAACACTTAGGCTTCTATGAGAAGACACTGAGAATTGACTTCTATGAGAAGCCACTAAGATATGACTTGGCTTCTAAGAGAAGCCACTAAGAATTGGCATACAAGAGAATCCATTAACACTTAGGCTTCTATGAGAAGCCACTAAGAATTGACTTCTAAGAGAAGCCACGTAAGATATGACTAGGATTCTAAGAGAAGCCACTAGGAATTGGCTTTTAAGAGAAGCCACTAAGAATTGGCTTACAAGAGAAGCCACTAACACTTAGGATTATAAGAGAAGCCACTGAGAATTGGCTTCTAAGAGAAGCCACTTAAGGTATGACTAGGATTCTAAGAGAAGCCGCTAAGAACTGGACTCCAGGAGAAGCCACGAAGAATTGACTTGTAGTAGAAGCCACTAACACTTAAGCTTCTACGAGAAGCCACTGAGAATTACCTTAATGTAACCACTCTACGGAATGAGAAACCATTATCTAAATCCAATGGAAGTGGTTTTAGGTCTAAATTCCTTACCAATTAAAAGTTATGGATGAAACAAGATTTGCCAAGCGTAAAATGGTTACATTAAAATTCGACGAAAATGCTGAAAGTAGGAAATGACCTTATCAGTCATTTCCTAAAGTTATACAGTCATATTACCTCATATGAAAATAACTTAAATATTCTACGTTCTTTCAATACGTAGAATACAGGTTGTTACATTAGGTGTGAGAATTAACCTGTCTGTTTACATGTTTTATAGTATAGCTTTTGAAAGATCTTATCGCTTACACCAAACAGTTGTCTAAACCAAGGTCTTATATCCCTTCTTATTATCTTGGGTGCTCTTCGGTATTGTCATTGATCGGTTGACATGTTGGTAAATAGACTAGATAACAGGTCAGGTTATACGTGGATGCTGCAGCGGAGACAAGCTTGGAGTGTTAGGGAATGCAGATTAAGGATCTTAAGGCAAAACTAACACTAGAGGGGGGTGAATAGTGTTTTAAAGAAATTATGGAAATTTTAAACAATCTTGAATTACTATATGAATCACATAATGATTATTACACCAGAAATGGTCACAAACACAAAAACAATCACAAACACAGATATAAGTAAATATAAAATGCAGAAAAGGAAAGAACACACCTGATTTTATACTTGTTCGGATTACTCCAACGTCCAGCCCCATGCAACGGTGGATTGCACAGAGTTTTATTAATACCAGTATCAATCTTACAACACCCTTGATTTCATGACTACAAGGTTAACACCGATTCTGCCACCCTTGATTTCACGGTTATAAGGTTCACACCGCTCCCTTTCCTTGATTTTTGGGATACAAGGAACACACCCTTTCCCAAACAATTCCCAAATGATTACAATAGCCCTAGAACTCTTGAATAGCACTTCCAAATAGATAATAGTTGATAGAGATTGAGAAGAGAAAGAGAATGATGTAATTTTGGTTGAAATCGACAGAGTATAAGTGTAGAAATCAAGAAATTAAAGAATAATAATGGTGATTAGAGATAGAATGAAGATAGAGAAGAAGAAGTGATAAAAACTCGAATTTATCCCCTATTTATATTGTTTGAAAGGTTGCAACGTTTCTGAACCGTTTCAAAATATGAAAAGACACTTTCTTTGAAAATTGAAAATATGATAGTTATATGTCGACATATGTAGTATATTTTTATTTATAAAATCATTTTTCAAGTGTTTAAATTAATATATATATATATATATTCTCGAAATTCTTGAATCAAAACTAATGTAAAACGACCCAAACTCGCCCTTACGGGAAAGCCTGGATTGAGTTGAGAAACGACAAATCAGAACACAAATAGAAGAACATTTCACTGCTATTACAACAATTACATCAGAGTACAAGACTATAACAGAGCATGAATAAATAATATACAAAAGAAAAATATCAGAGGTTAAAATACATTACCTAGTAGCAGAAAAATAATACATAACACAACTGAAAGAGATACACGGATACAAAGCTTTCTGAATATAGCTCCAGCTATATATCCAGGATTCTGGAAAAGAAATATCTACGAAACCAAAACTACTAGCTACCCATGTGGAAAATAGGGACACCTAGAGTTTAGGTTAAAAAAAATAAACTTTAGGTCAGTCATGGAACTGGTGTGAGAACTAAAACAGTTATTTAAAACTTTACTTTAGAAATAAAGTAAATCAAGGGACCATGCCATATAACACGAAACAGATTTTCTCCAAAGAATACCAGTGCATAAAACAAACATCGCAATGATTTTTGAAAAAATGAAGCTATTATAAGACTCGGGTCCCATCACACAATGGAACGCAATCCGGAGAATAGAGTTTTACCTTATAATGCCAAACAATTGCTTGATACATTTAAAACAAATCATTTTGATACTATTATAAGTACATAGTGTATAAAACAACTTCAAATAAAAATGTATCAATCATAGACGGCATAATATCTCATCCTACTATGTCGCCATACTAGTTCTGCAATTAAAACGGAAAGGTCACGTATTGGAAATTGGATTACCATCTATGAGTCGAGGCAAAGGATGGCTCCTCTCCGATTCGAGACACTCTAGTAAATGCCTCAGGATTACACACCGCGGGGCAACCCTTGGCTCCTGCAGGGCCGGTCCACACATACTTTAGTGGATTAGTTATTCCTGAACACAGTTTCCCGGTCCTATCGGACCTATCCATCGGCCCTGTAGTGACCGATATATCCGAGGTGCCTCGCTATCCATCATCCACATAGGTAAAATATATAAATGTCTGGGCTTCATACCATGACACCATCCATAGCTAGAAAGAAACGCCATGCACTTCCTGCGTCCTTGATCCCAATTCTGACTCATACTGGGTGTGAGTCTTGCGAATTAACGCTATACACAAAGCTATGATATTTAAAGCCATGCTTTGATCATCAACCACAAGACCCTGCTTTTTAACAGAAGCCTTGATCACTGCATCTCTGCATGCCACACTAACAATTCGCGCCATGCGACTGATGTCTGTCAATATATAACCTCTAAGCTCGTATGTCTCAGAGAAGGGCGTTAAGCAAGAGAATAAATTCTCCTCTACCAAATAGATACATATTTAATAGAAATCAATCAACATAGAATAGAATCCAATGTCAGACACACATCTATTTACTAGTCTGTTCTGGGTCTGAACGAAACCGGAGGCACCTTATTCCTCGTTCCATATGTCCAATACAAGAAAGAGGTCCTCGCATGTCTGGTCGATCTCCAAGTACGTCTGGATAATCACCACTTATTACCTTGTCTTGGGTGTACAGCTCAATCAAGACAACAGTAATCATCCAAACGATGTGAAGAACTCCGGTCTTCAACCACTGTCTTCATCGTCGACTTATCATCAAATCAATTATTCAGAATGGGTATAAACCCAACCTTTTCGAATAATTCACGTATCTTATAATCAAGTGCTGTAAAAAAATAACATACGCCTTATTCCAATCCAGAATATTCTTTTATTCAATTATTCTTTTCGCAATTTAAACCAAATTAAGGTTTTCCAAACTAGTCGGGATTAGCGAACCTTACCGAAATAATCATTTATTATATTTCCCAATCCCAACTTATTCATCCCATGGAGCTAAACTAGTAGCACCCCATATCTAACACCACAGTGTTATCGATAAAATTTAATTACCATTTCATGTTCAAATCTAATTAAAGATTTAACTATCGGCTGGAGTAAAACGGATGGTACTCCATTCTCGATCATTTCCCAAATTTGATAATTTAAATTATCACTTTCACATTTCAATATAATTAAAGATTCATTAAAACTTTACTTTGTTTTAATCTTCCTACAATCATTATTTAATGATTATTTAACTTTGGGAAATCAAAGATGTCGCATCAGCAATCAACACCGTACCACTGATTTCTACTAATATGTAACCTCTAGGCTCGTACATCTCAGAGAAGGGTGTTAAACAAGAGAATAAATTCTCCACCATAAAAAAGATATCTATTTAGCAGAGATCAACAATACAGTTTGAAATACAATGTTAGACATGTAATCCTGTCTTTAATTGGGTTAAAGAAATAACATCATTTAAAACACCGTTCACGATAAACCCAAATCACATTCCTTTCAAGTCCAATTAAATGTTAATTAATTGGTAAATTTCTCTAAATCTTAATTAAAGATTTTATCCTTTCTCAACTGTGTTTAAGAACAGTGTTAATGAAGACATCATTCATGACAAACCCAAAATCCAATTTAATATTAAATACAAGGCCCTGATTAGAAATCATATCGGCTTATATTCGGTATCAAATTCTGAAACTAACGGATATCATATTGGGAATAATGATATTTGTATCTTCCAAATTCCCATAACAATATCCGTATAACCACGGAATCCAGTATCGAAATATTCCGAAGATTATTTCCATTCCAATTTATTCATTCGAAATTCTGGTTATTTTTAAAACCATTTCAAATACAATTTATTTCTGTAAAAATATTGGATTATTATTCTAGTTAATATCTAGTTCATTTTGATAAAAATACATTTTTTTTCTTTACAAAATTGGAATTTTTCATCCAAATTCTTTCCAAATCGTTTATTATGATTTTACACAAATTATTAATATTTTTAATAATTTTATCAAGGCACGTACAGTTGGTTTCCAATAATGGCCACCGAACTGCATCCATAGCGACCTTTTCCAAATTTGATTTGGACATAATTTTGAATCCAACTGTTCAAATTTAAATCTCTTATATCCATTGGAAATCACTTTTCGATACGAACCCAAGGGTTTTGGTTTTAGAAGAATCCGACGGCCGGATCTCCCGTAACGTCAATTCGAAGTCAATGGCCGAAATTCGTGAACGGTCGCGGCGCGACGCGTTCTATTCAAGCCATTAGTGTGTGTGTATATATATAATATTTCGTTCAAAACGTATTTTATAAATTCGTTTAAAAAACGATTCCCACTTCCATTTCAGTTTTAAATAAAAATTGAATACTCCTTATCATTATAATATTTAAATGATATTGTTTTCAAAATATCAGATTTTGAAATCTTTTTCTTTTCTATATTCATTATAAAAATGAATAAAATTGATATAAATATTGTTTGCATTAAAATGGCGCAAATCTAATCAACACGGCTTCATATATTTCAATATTTTCGTGTCCATCCAAAATCGGACATCAAATTCACATTTTAATCTTTACTGAACATTGTTTTAAAATATTCATTATTTTAGAATATTTGTTCTTTTTGAACTGGAATCGGACCCAATCAATTACCATATAATGTTAGTTATATAGATTTCATACATCACATGTACACAATAACAAGGATAAACAATAATCCATCATCTAGATTGCATTCTACACTATATAAGCATTAAACATAAATAATTAACGCTTACAATAGTCCGTCAACCAATCGATTGACATACCACTAAACAATTGGGCTTAGTGTACGACAAATATCATCCCAAACCCATGTGGAGTTTCAACCAACAAATACTGAATATTATTTGTGTAGTTGGGCGATGTGTAAAATTTATCGTCCCAATCAATATCAGATAAATAGGTGTACACAAAACAAATTGTCTGATTTGTAAATGAATATTTATTTTCATTTCAAGAGAATTTTATGCCATTCACATATACGTTAAAAATATAATTTTTAACGATAAAATATTTATTTTAACACTTGACTATTTTATATAGTTCATAAATTCCATAAAAATGATATTTTTATTGTTCTAACATTTTATTCAACACATGATATTTTATATAGTTTATGTGCACATTAAAAATGAGATATTTAATGAATAAATATTTATTTTAGAAAATTTCGGCATTATAACGGCGGGATATTAAAACCGGAGTAATGTCTAGCACTACCCTTCTCCTGATATTGGCTCACGCCATACACAATAATCAATACAATCATAAAACCACAATATAATTCATTTCACCACAATACAGTCAATTTTCCCAAAATTCAATTCAAGCAAACAACCATGGTTTGTACAACTAAATAGTGTTGGAGGCTACTTAGCCCCGTCTGCAATCTAAAATATTTTTAACTGTAAAATAAATTGAGTGAGAATGAGTTCACACATTAGGATCCACTCCACCGTTTTTCCCCAACGCTTTGATTTGCTATTCTGGTTCCAGAATTTGCAAACGAGCTCCAATCTTCACAAGGTCTTTTTTTAGCTTAAACGCGCTATTCCGGATGACTTTCGCCTAGTGGCCTTTCTTCCGAAAGGGTTCCATTTCGCTGGAAATCGCGAAAAGGCATTATTTGGACAGTAGACTTTGGACGCATTTTCTGAACAATTCCGCAATCCAAAATACGACTTTCATATAGTCAAATCGAAGAGAAAATCGTGCTCTTCGATTTTGGCATTGTGGAGTTTTGGCCATAGGGGTTCAGTTTGGGAGATATTGGTTGTTGATTAACATAGAAATGTGTTTATTTTATGCTCTTATATCTTATCTTTTGTATACAAATAAATATTACTTGGATATTGTTTTGTCATTTTTACAGATATGCCAATACAGACAGAAAAATGGAAAATAATGATCAAATTGCTGCATATTTACATTTGAAGACTTACTGACGAAGATCTCACATCCAGTTGCTTTTTGGACAAGAAAATAACAAGTAGAAAGGCCATATATATCACAAAACAATGAAGAATTATCAAAGGAGCAAGAGGAAAAGAGGAAAGGCCCAAATTTACTAGATTTCACTAAGGCCCAATTGTAACTCTCATTGTAAACTCTTTTGTGAATTCCCTAAGGCCCATTTGTCATTGTATTAGAGTTAGGGTTAGGGTTGGCTATCTATCCTATAAATACCCTTGTATTATCATTGTAAAGATCATCCTAGAATTAATATAAGTCCTCTTCTTCTCTTTTCTACAATTTTTTATTTTCTTAGCAATTAGTGTTGTCTACACAATTAGATTTGGTAGAACACTATTTGTCTTTTTCATTTATTTTTCATTAGTGATTAACCATCTGATTAGATTCAGCGGTAATCCTAATTTTATTTCCTGTTTGTTATTTTAATTTCTGCAATTTCAATTTCTGTTCTTTTTACTGCTTCCTTAGGTCAACTGGATTGAATACAGATTTGATTGATTCAGATCTGATTCAATTCAATAATAGTTTAACTGCAGTTTCAATTTTGTTTGCTTTCAAAACCAACCTCGAAGATTTGTCTAACTCGCCCAAGAAATTCTATAAATAATAATTTTTAATTTACCTCCCTGTGATTCGACCTGCATACTACACGATCTGTGCGCTTGTAGTATTTATTTAAAATTCATGTTTTTCTATTTCATAGGAAAGCGACGATCAAGTTTTTGGCGTCATTGCCGGGGAGGTAACGATTAAATTTTATTATTTATTTAATTTCCGACTCGTGTTAGTTTTTATTTTATTTTACTTTTTTTTCTTCTTGTATATATTGAAGAAAAATTCTTGATAGTTAGATTTGGTATTGTTAATTGATACTATAATCTTCTAAGCAAGAGAAAAAAAACTTGCCAGATTTTCTTGATTTTTTTAATTTTTTTCCTTTTCAATATTTTTCCTTTTACATTTCCTTTTTCCCTCTTCATCTATTCCTTCTTTCCAAATTTTATTGTTCATTTATTTTGCGAAAATTTTCTTTAATTTCTTTCCATCTATTCCTTCCTTCCTTCTACTTCTTTCCAATTTTCAATTTCTCTTCTATTTCTTTCCCAATTTCAAACTTTTCAATTTATTTCTTTCTTGTTTACAATCTTTCCACTTTCCAGAAAAAAGAAAAAAAAAGTATGTAGAATTTTCTTTTGCAATTTTCCTTTTTCTTCAAGTCCTTTCCATTTTTTTTAGATCTTCCATGTCCTTTTTACATACGTTTGCAATCTGATTTCTTCACAAATCCAAAAAAAATTAAAAAATTCTATTTTTCCTTATCTGCCTCCCTCATCCAAACTTTTCCGATCTACCACGATCCAGTGCTTGAAAATTTCAACACAGTCCACAATCGCAGTTCACCATCATCTACAAGAAAAAGGACCTCCTTCCTCTACACATCCTTCACATCACCCAGTTCAACCAAAACCCTTCCACTTCCCTCACCATTCACAAAATCCAGAAATACCGTTCAGACAAAGTCAACATCATCCCATCAACGATCACGTTCACATCCAATTCCCTGAATTCCTCACAAACAAAGCCACGTTCAACTCTTGTCCTCAAAACCCATCTCCATCAACTTCATTGCCTTCCTCACGCATCAAGTATCCCATATCCCATTTGTGTCAAAATCAATCGCGAAAGATCTGCAAATGCACCTCAACCTTTGCAAGCCTTACACGCCCTTTTACAATCCAAATTCGAGTCCAGTACCCTATTCGCAACCACACAATACATCGCCTCGCCACAGTCTGGACACAGCAAACTTCATCCCCTTCACAACCAAATTACCATAATTTGACATTGCTTCTGCCGCAAGACCACAAAGCCCTTAATGCTCCACGCAAACACCAAAAATCACCATTCACCTCGACCATCTTTCAGTTCCTCAACTACCTCCTTTCACAGACTGGTACACCTTCAGACCATCTCTGATCCATTCACTACATCATCTCAGAGCCCTCTCACCATCTCACAAAATGCCTCATCAAACAAAGCTACAGCCCCTTGCCAACAACCAATCTCCACACAAAAACCCCTGGTTTGAATTTCGGAAACCAAAACCTGAATCGCGATTCAAAAGTTGCTTCCAATCTCCGATCCGAACAGTACTAACCAAACCGTACCACGTTCCGATTCGGATCCCCCAATCGAACCCTTAACTCGAAACAACATCGATTTGCCAAACCACAATTCAGTTCGCAGCCGAACCCCAAGCCACAATAAAATTCAATTTCGACACTTACAAAATTCACAATAAACCAATGATGATCTGTTGCGTTTGGAATCGGTTTATCCTAATTTAATGAATATGGCATGGTACCGAGAATGTGATTTCCTTTGGTTTTAGTTTTGGTATGAAATCCTATTAGACTATTTGGGGAATTTGTTGATTTTGGGAAACTTCCCGTGGGAAATAACAATTGGGACTGTTGGAGTGCTTCTGCAAACGCTCTTTTATTTGGGTTCCTTAGGATTGGTAATTGGGGTTTACTTGAGTTAATAAGTGGAGCTTGTGAGCAAAGATTTTATTGATTTTTGAGGCAAAGAGGTCTTGATTTTTTTTAGTTGTTGTTTGAGTTTTTTTTATTTGGCTTTTTTTTCCTTTCTTTTCTTCTATCAATTTGCTCTCGACTCTATACATAAAAAAACATTTCAAAAGCCAAAGTGAACAGAGCTCAAGAAACCAAACAAAGAGTGAAGAAATCAAAATCAAGGCAAACTTTGAAGGACAAAAATTCAAGCATCAAACAGAAAATTCAACAGTTAAGCAAATCGAACAATTGATTTGAATTGTCAAAGTTACTCAAATTTTCTGGACAGACTGCCATACCCCGCTCTGTAAAATTTTCTAAACTCTACAGATTCTGCAACTGCTTAAAAATAAAGAAATTGCTTGTAAAAATCTTCTACAGGTGCAGCGGCTTTCTTGTACAATATTTTAAATTTATGCAGTTAATATTGTCTGATTTTTGTGGTTGACTGATATTTCCATAACTGAAATCTTCATTCTCATTGTGTTCAACAATAAAAATAAACATTGCAAAATAATATAATTGAAAAGTGGTGCTTTGTGAAGTTGATTGTCTCATATAATTGGATCGCGGATATATAGTAGTTCAATTTATTGAACTATTAGCAAAAGAGGTTGCATACTACCCGTAAAACATTGGTCGTATCCTTTAGTATTTATACTACACATGAACGTCCAAAAGACCCTTTTCCCCGTTCTAATTGAGTCAGTTAATTAATAGAGCGCAGCTTAGTATTTTATACTATTTTGAAGTGAGAATAATTTTTGTCTTGCCGTGACTTCTTTAAAATGTCTGATTCAAAAAAATCCTTGAGAAAATTATGGGTTAATAATCGGAGTAGAAGTCCTCTTGAAGAGTATGAGTATGAATTACAACTCATGAGGCAAGATTTTCCAAGATTTTGTGAGCCCAATGTCGACAATTTTCAGAACTTTCGAAATGACCAACATTTTCAAAATTATAGAAATGATCGAAATTGTGAGTTCAATTCAAATTTCAATAATTTCGATTATGGGCCACGTCCACATCAATATGGGGTTGTGAACCAAAATTTCCAAAATTATTGCCCATATCAACATCTTGAAAATAACAAAATTGCAATTTTCACTCGAATTTTAACAGTTTTGGTTACGAACATAATTTCTATGATCAAGATGATTTCCAATATCATTGTCATTTTTCTGAAAATTCAAACAACCACCTCATTGGAAATAATATTGATCATGAAATTGATGTGGACTATAATTTTGAGAATCAAGAAATTCAAAACGAGAGCTCTCAAATCAACAATTTTGAAGAATATCATCTTAACATTCTTAGAGAGAGGGTAGAAAAGCAAGATAGACAGCTTGATGAAAAAGATAGACAGCTTGATGAACTTCTTTGTTTAATGACGTCTTTTAAAGAACAACTCGAGCATCAAAATCAAATTCAAACATGCGATGAATCAGGAAATAATCATTCTTTATTGATAGTGAAAATTTTCAAATAACAACTTTGGAAATTGAGAATAATCATCTAATGAAGTTGTTCACAATTCCATAAATGATTTGGATTTCAACTCTTTTCAGGAAAAAGATTTAAGCTCGGATTTTTATCTCTCTCTTTCAGGCTGCGAGAAACTTGAAAATTTTGAAATGAACAAAATGAAAATGTTGAATTTTCAAAACTCAAAATTGGAAAAGGAATTTAATGAACATGAATCTTTTGGATTGTACGAGGATGAGTTGCCAAATGAGGAAACTTCCAACGAATTAGAAGTTGTCAGTGTCGAAAATATGTTGTCAACTGATAAAGTTGAGAAATGTGATCACACAGTCCTTGAACAACAATCATAATTTAAATTTCACGATTGCAACTGAGTTTATATACGATAATTTTTTTTGACCAATTACACTGATAAATTTGTGGAACACATGAACCATTTTTGGAATGATGGCTTGCTTGAAAAACTTCATGTTAGGATGACCCTGGACATTTATCTACAGGACTATAAATTTAGGTATAAAGATGAGATGGCTTTCAAAACCCTTTTCTTATTAGAAAACATGCCTAGACATAGTGGGAATGGGATTCATCGGGCTAGAACAAAGTGTGGGGGGAAAGTTGGTGGCACTCTTTGCATCGCATGCATCGCAAACACATATATCATTTGTGCATATGATCCATTCTTACATTTAGTTAGACTGCATTTCATTCTACAAATCATTTTGCATTTAATCCATCTTTGGGTTTTATCTTTCAAATTTAGGAAAAGTTCACAGTGTGGACACTGTTTAGATCTAGTGTGGGGGGGGAGTCTGCTTTGCATCCTTTTTATTTTATTTTATTTTATTTTTACTTTATTTATTTTTCTTCTGTTCATCTTCATCATTTAAGTAGGACCATCATGCATTTTAAATCGTAGTAACATACCATTTTTTTTTTGAAAGTACGACACATTTTAGTTTGATACAATAAAATAAGTTAACGATTGTTATCAGTTGATAATATTTTTTTCTCTCAACTAAAATCAAATAAGAAATATAACAAAAAGTTGAATTTTGAGGGATAATAGTGTAACTGGTACATAGGGAGATTCTTAGGTGATGGCCATGAAATCTATTTTATATTGTAGTTTTCGTTGAATAAGTGGAGGACTTAAAATACTTATATTGGCTTTTCGAATCTTTAAAACTAAGTTTGTGTTAAGCTGAATTCGTGTAACTCTCTCTTTTCTTATATTTTCAATAATAATAATAGCAATCCAAGGGTATCCAACATTGCTTGTATATCTAGCGTTGGTGTGCAAACCCGCCAAGCTCTATCCGACATATTGTTGACAAAGTCAGCGTCGGAATATCTTGGTCTCATTTTATGAGATTGGACACCTAAGGATTACTGACATGTTGTTGACAAATTCAGCGTCGGTCTGCACAATTCGCCAAGCTATGTCCCAACTCTCCATCAGTCCGCAAGGCAGTGTATGGGTGGTATACCTTGGTCTTTAAGTTAGATGTATGTAATTAATCATAAATTTTTAACTTTTATAGAGACAGAGAATAAGCGATGAAGCCCAAGCATTTTTTGACCTTATTGATTTGACTAGCCATACACAAGGAAATTAGAATGCCACTTTACAAACTGTGACAAAACCAAGAATTTATTTCATGGTTGCACTATATCATCGACCAAACTAACTGGCCAAACTGGAATTTAACATTTGAAAACTTGATTTATATTGAAAATTTGTGACAAGTTGAGATATCTAAAATAAAATCAACTGACTAGAAATTGTAAATTTAATTTGTTGTACCACTTTCCAGAAATAAGTCGTGTTTTCATTTTTCATTTTTATTTGCATATGTCCATTGCATTCATGTAGTTGCATACAAACCATATCATACTGCATTTGGATTTTGTGGATAGTATCGGCTGAAAACCCTCACGAGATACCACTCGTCCTACTAGGGACACCTAGAGGTTTAACGGCTTGCTACATACGCTCAATGCAATCGTGTTTCCTACGAAAGTGTAACCTATCCAGTGCAGTTTTTCATTTTTTGTTTTACTCGAGGACGAGTAAAAGAAAAGTGTGGGGGTATTTGATTAATAAAGAAATGTGTTTATTTTATGCTCTTATATCTTATCTTTTGTATATAAATAAATATTACTTGGGTATTGTTTTGTCATTTTTACAGATATGTCGATACAGTTAGAAAAATGGAAAATAGAGATCAAATTGCTGCATATTTACATTTGAAGACTTACTGACGAAGATCTCACATCCAGTTGCTTTTTGGACAAGAAAATAACAAGTAGAAAGGCCATATATATCACAAATCAATGAAGAATTATCAAATGAGCAAGAGGAAAGGCCAAATTTACTAGATTTCACTAAGGCCCAATTGTATTTCTCATTGTAAACCCTTTTGTGGATTCCCTAAGGCTCATTTGTCATTGTATTAGGATTAGGGTTAGGGTTGGCTATCTATCCTATAAATACCCCTTGTATTCTCATTGTAAAGATCATCCTAGAATTAATAAAGTCTTCTTCTTCTCTCTTTTCTGCAATTTTTTATTTTCTTAGTAGTTAGTGTTGTCTACACAATTAGATTTGGTAGAATACTATTTGTCTTTTTCATTTATTTTTCATCAGTGATTAACCGTCTGATTAGCTTCAGCGGTAATCCTAACTTTATTTCCTGTTTGTTATTTTAATTTCTGCAATTTCAATTTCTGTTCTTTTTACTGCTTCCTTAGGTCAATTGGATTGAATACAGATTTGATTAGATTCAGATCTGATTCAATTCAATAATAGTTTAATTGCAGTTTTAATTTCGTTTGCTTTCAAAACCAACCTCGAAGATTTGGCTAACTCGCCCAAGAAATTCTATAAATAATAATTTTTAATTTACCTCCCTGTGATTCGACCTGCATACTACACGATCAGTGTGCTTTGTAGTATTTATTTAAAATTCGAGTTTTCCTATTTCATAGGAAAGCGACGATCAGCTATGGAATCTCAGGGTGTTATTTGCAAAACTGGAAATTGTTAAATCGGATTTTTGGTTGAAATGGACCCACGGCCATAGGTGGAGGTCCAGGGGCGGCGCAGGTGATTGTTGTTGGTGGTGGATTGTCGGCGGTGGTGGGCCTACAGTGGTTGCGTGTCGGTTTTGTGGTGTCTTGGGGATGCTTGAAGAGAGGAGGGCGATGGAGGGGCCTGAGGTGAAAGGGGGGGCGACGGCGGAGGAGAGGGCCGGCGACAGGCGGGCAGCAGTTTGGGAGGGGAGCGGCGCAGCGATGGAGCCCTAGCTGAGGCACAATCGATTTTTGTTTTTTTCCTCTTTCTTCGAATGAACGACGGGAAGATAAGGAGAGGGTTGATTTAATTTAATTATTTAATTCCAAAAAGCAACTTTTTATTTCAAACTGCAAATCGAACCCACCGACTGTCGCCCCCTAGTTAAATACCCCATTCCGGACACAATGGGATATGTCTCGTAAGACAATTCAACAATTTCGATCAGTTTTCTTTAAAATTAAAAATAAATTAATATAACGTTCAAAATTGATTTTAACGTACATTTTAATTTACCGGGACCACGTACTAACTCCAAAAATTCCAGAAAAACAAATCTAGCTATGTTTTGACGATGCTGTCCTAACAAAAATAATTTCATCGAATTTGGAGACCGTTTGAAAAATAGCCTTTTTTTCCAGTCGATTAAATTCAAACAGAAAGTTCAAAACACGTTTTAATTCACTGCACTCACATAATAATTCAAAAATTATGAAATTGGAATCTAACAATAATTTGACATTTCGGACCCAACAAAAAGTCGTTTCTCGAAAACGAAGGTCGTTTGTTAAATGGCTATTTTTAAGGGATATATATTATATTAAAAAATATATAAATTCCATATCGACTATTTTAAATTTTAAACTGACATAACTTTAAATTTATATTATGAAATCTCAATTTCTTACATTCATTAAAAAGATATTATTAAATAGATTCTAACATTTCTGGTTTTACTAAAATCAGATTTATTTTGAATCCTATTCATTCAATTGAAATTTAAAATCGAATTTTCAAACTACCACGCCTTTTCAAGCTCGTTTTATAATTAAAAAATATTTATACGTTCTAACTTCAATTTGGATAAATTTTTAGTCGTTATTATTTAAAATAAATCATTTTAAATATTCAAAATCCATTAAAACAGTTAAAAAAAATTAAATTAGTTCTAAAAATCTAGGTAGTTACAATCTCCCCCATTAAAATCTTTTCGTCCTCGAAAAGGAACGGAGCTGAAAGTTGTTTAACTAACTAACTCAACTTTCATTCTGGCATTCATTATTCAACTCTTCAGTTTCTAAGAATTTTCAAATTTCTCAAAAATTTGGCTAACACCCTACATTTTCAAAAAAATCGCCATAACCTTCTTTGTACGGGTTGATATTTAAAACCGCAGCTTGCCTCACAGGACCCCTCATCAATCCAAAAGAAAAAGCCAAGCGGCTCATAAAATCATCAAAACCCAAGAAAATAGTAAACATGTACCTATTTGTTGGGCATAAAATTTTATTCCTCTTTTTTGCTTACCTGCTATGACCTATTCATTATATACACATGTACATATAGGCAATTTCAATCAATTTTCAATTTAGTTCAATTTTTGGGTAAATTTACCTTTCATTCACATATTGGTTTTATTGTTCCAACATTTTAATTAGTCAATCTAGTAATCATATATCACAACCAGCAATCAATTAGTTGATTAACTTTTCAATCATATATCTTTAATATATATACTCAAAAATCCAATTTTTATGCCAAATCACAACAATAAATTCTATCTAAGTTTTGGTTCTTACACCAGTCAATTGGAAATATATAGATATCCACTTTTGAAACTTGAACATAAACGCTGATGATGCTAGCAATCATCAAAATCATATCTCGGCGACTAGAATGTGATTCTATATCTACCCAGTATATTTGAGGCTTTGTATACACGTTTGCAAGGCGTATATGCAAAATCTTCATATACTTGATTGTCCAAAATCAATTTAAAATAAATATTCAAATACAAATAATAGATATAAATTTTCAAAACTAAATTTGTTTTCCTTTTTATTTTAAAATAACTCTCTTTTAAACTCATTCCAGGACACTACTGATCCCATCTCTAACGAGTCATTCTCATTGGATATTACTAATCCAATCTCTGATGAATTCTTCTGTTTGGTTCTAATATGTCTTGTTCTCGAGCTCTATAAACCCAAAGCTCTGATACCAAAATGAAACGACCCAAACTCGCCCTTATGGGAAATCCCGGATTAAGTTGAGAACACGACAAATCAGAACACAAATAGAAGAACATTTCATTGCTATTACAACAATTACATCAGAGTACAAGAATATAACAGAGTATGAAAAATAATATACATAAGGAAAATATCAGAGGTTAAAATACATTACATAGCAGCGGAAAAATAATACATAACACAACTGAAAGAGATACACGGATACAAAGCTTTCCGATTATAGCTCCAGCTGTAAATCTAGGATCCTGGAAAAGAAATATCTACAAAACCAAAACTACTAGCTGCCCGTGTAGAAAATAGAGGCACCCAGAGTTTAGGTTAAAACAATAAACTCTAGGTTAGTCACGGAACTGGTGTGAGAACTAAAACAGCTATTTAAAACTTTACTTTAGAAATAAATTAAATCAAGGGACCACGCTGTATAACACGGAACGGGTTTTTCTCCCAAGAATATCAGTGCATAAAACAAACATTGCAATGCTTTTTGGAAAAATGAAGCTACTCATGTCCCATCACACAATGCAACGCAAGCCAGAGGATAGAGTTTTAGCTTATAATAGCCAAACATGCTTGGTACGTTTAAAACAAATCATTTTGATATTATTATAAGTACATAGTGTATAAAACAACTTCAAATAAAAATGTATCAATCATAGACGGCATAGTACCCCATCCTACTATGTCACCATACTGGTACTGCAATTAAAACCGAAAGGTCACGTATTGGAAATTGGATTTCCATCTATGAGTCGAGGCAAGGGATGGCTCCTCTCCAATTCGAGACACTCTAGCAAATGCCTCAGGATTACACACCGTGGGGCAACCCTTGGTTCCTGCAGGGCCGATCCATACATACTTTAGTGGATTAGTTATTCTGAACACAGTTTCCTGGTCCTATCGGACCTATCCATCGGCCCCGTGGTGACCGATATATCTGAGGCGCCTCGCTATCCATCATCCACATAGGTAAAAAATATAAATGTCTGGGCTCCATACCATGACACCACCCATAGCTAGAAAGAAACGTCATGCACTCTCTGCATACCTGATCCCAGTTCTGACTTATACCGGGTGTGAGGCTCGCGAATTAACGCTATATACAAAGCTATGCTATTTAAAGTTGTGCTTTGATCATCAATCACAAGACCCTGCCTTTCAATAGAAGCCTTGATCACTGCATCTCTGCATGCCACACTGACAATTCACGCCATGCGACTGATGTCTATCAATATATAACCTCTAAGCTCGTACATCTCATAGAAGGACATTAAGCAAGAGAATAAATTCTTCACCGCCAAACATATACATATTTAATAGAAATCAATCAACATAGAATGAAATTCAATGTCAAACACACATCCATTTACCAGTACGTTCTGGGTCTGAACGAAACTGGAGGCAACTTATTCCTCGTCCCATGTGTCCAATATAGGAGAGAGTTCCTCGCATATCCATTCGATCTCCAAGTACGTCTGGATGATCACCACTTATTACCTTGTCTTGGATGTACATCCCAATCAAGACATCAGTAATCATCCAAACGATGCGAAGAACCCCGGTCTTCAACCACCGTCTTCATCGTCGACTTATCGTCGAATCAATTATTCAGAATGGTTATAAACCCGGCCTATCCGAATAATTCAGGTATCTTATAATCAAGTGCTATAAAAACACAACATACCCCTCATTCCAATCCAAAATATTCTTTTATTCAAATATTCTTTTCACAATTTAAGCCAAATTAAGGTTTTCCAAACTAGTCGGGATTAGCGAACTTTACTGAAATAATCATTTATTATATTTCCCAATCCCAACCTATTCATCCCATGGAGCTAAACTGGTAGCACCCCATATATAACACCACAGTGTTATCGATAAAATTTAATTACCATTTCACGTTCAAATCAAATTAAAGATTTAACTGTCGCCTAGAGTAAAACCGGTGGTACTCCATTCTCGATCATTTCCCAAATTTGATAATTTAAATTATCACTTTCACATTTCAATCTAATTAAAGATTCATTTAAACTTTACTTAGTTTTAATCTTCCAATAATCATTATTTAATGATTATTTAACTTTGGAAAATCAAACATGTCGCATCGACAATCTATGCTGTACCACTGATTTCTACCAATATATAACCTCTAAGCTCGTACGTCTCAAAGAAGGGTGTTAAGTAAGAGAATAAATTTTCTGCCACCAAACAGATATATATTTAGCAGAGATCAATAATACAGTTCGGAATACAATGTTAGACATGTAATCCTGTCTTTAACTGGGTTAAAGAACTAATGTCATTTAAAACACCGTTCGTGATAAACCCAAACCACATTCCTTTCAGTTCCAACTAAATGTTAATTACTTGGTAAATTTCTCTAAATCTTAATTAAAAGATTTATTCCTTTCTCAACTGGGTTTTAGAACAGTGTTAATAAAGACACCATTCACGACAAATCCAAAATCCAATTTAATATTAAATACAACGCCCTGAATAGAAATTATATCGGCTTATATTTAATATCAAATTCTGAAACTAACAGATATTGTATTTGGAATAACGATATTTGTATCTTCCAAATTCCTATAACAATATCTGTATAACCACGAAATTCAATATCGAAATATTCCAGAGATTATTTCCATTCCAATTTATTCATTGGAAATTCCGATTATTTTTAAAACCATTTCAAATACAATTTATTTTTGTAAAAATATTGGATTATTATTCTAGTTAATAACTAGTTCATTTTGATAAAAATATATTTTTATCTTTACAAAATTGGAATTTTTCATCCAAATTCTTTCCAAATCATTTATTATGATTTTATACAAATTATTAATATTTTTAGTAATTTTATCGAGGCCCGTACAGTCGATTTCCAATAACGGCCACCAAACTGCATCCATAGCGACCTTTTCCAAATTTGATTTGGACATAATTCCAAATCCAACTGTTCAAATTTAAATCTCTTATATCCATTGGAAAGCTTTTTTTGTTACAAACCCAATAGTTCCGGTTTAAGGAGGATCCGACGGTCTAATCTCCCGTAATATAAGTTCGAAGTTAATGGTCGAAATTCGTGAACCGTCGCGGCGCTGCGCGTTCTATTCAAGCCGTTAACGTGTGTGTATATATATAAAATATATTTCATTCGAAACGTATTTTATAAATTCGTTTTAAAAACGATTCTCACTTCCATTTCAATTTTAAATCAAAATTGAATACTCCTTATCATTATAATATTTAAATGATAATGTTTTCAAAATATCAGATTTTGAAATCTTTTCCTTTTCGATATTCATTATAAAAATAAATAAAATCGATATAAATATCATTCGCGTTAAAATGGCGCAAATCTAATCAATACGGCTTCACATATTTCAATATTTTCGTGTCCATCCAAAATCGGACATCAAATTCACATTTTAATCCTTTACTGAATATTTTTTCAAAATATTCATTACTTTAAAATATTCGTTATTTTAAAATATTCGTTCTTTTTGAACTGGAATCAGATCCAATTAATTACCATACAATGTTAGTTATATGGATTTCATACATCACATGTACACAATAACGAGGGTAAATAATAATCCATCATCCAGAGTGCATTCTACATTGTATAAGAATTAAATATAAATAATTAACGCTTACAACAGTCCGTCAACCAATCGATTGACATACCATTAAACAATTGGGATTAGTGTATGGCAAATATCATCCCAATACTCGTATGGGGGTTTCAACCAACAAATACTAAATATTATTTATGTAGTTGGGCGATGTGTAAAATTTATCATCCCAATCAATATCAGATAAATAGGTGTACATAAACAAATCGTCTGATTTGTAAATGAATATTTATTTTCATTTCAGGAGAATTTTATGCCGTTCACATATACGTTAAAAATTATATTTTTAACGATAAAATATTTATTTCAACACTTGACTATTTTATATAGTTCATAAATTCCATAAAAATGACATTTTTATTGTTCTAATAGTTTATTCAACACATGAATATTTTATATAGTTTATATACATCAAAAATGAGATTTTTAATGAATAAATATTTATTTCAGAAAATTTCGGCATTATAACGGTGCGATATTAAAATCGGAGTAATGTCTAGCACTACCTCTCTTCTGATACTGGCTTGCACCATACACAATAATCAATACTATCACAAAACCACAATACAATTAGTTTCACCACAATACAGTCAATTTTCCCAAAATTCAATCCAAACAAACAACCATGGTTTGTACAAATAAATAGTGTCGGGGGCTACTAAGGCCCGTCTGCAGCTTAAAATATTTTTAACTGTAAAATAAATTGAGTGAGAATGAGTTCTCACATTGGGATCCACTCCGCCGTTTTTCTCTAACGCTTTGATTTGTTGTTCTGGTTCCAGAATTTGCAAATGAGCTCCAATTTTCACATGGTCTTTTTTTAGCTTGAACGCGCTATTCCGGACGACTTTCGCATAGTGGCCTTTCTTTTCCATTTTGCCGAAAATCGCGAAAAGACATTATTTGGATAGCAGACCTTGGAAGCGTTTTCTGAACAGCTCCGCAATCCAAAATACGACTTCCATGTAGTCAAATCGAAGAGAAAAACGTGCTCTTCGATTTTGGCATTGTTGAGTTTTGGCCATAGGGGGCTCGGTTTGGGAGATATTAGCTGTGGAAGCTTAGAGTGCTATTTGCAAAACTGAAAATTGTTAAAAATCGGATTTTTGGTTGAAATGGGGCCCACGGCCAGAGGTGGAGGTCTAGGGGCGACGCAAGTGGTTGCTGGTGGTGGTGGGGTGTCGGCGCTGGGTGGTGGTGGGCCTACAGTAGTGGCACGACGGTTTTGGGGGTGCTCGAAGAGAGAGGGGTGATGGAGGGGCCGGAGGTGAAAGGTGGGGGGGACAGTGGAGGGGAGGGCGGCGACAGGCCGGCGGTGGTCTGGGAGGGGAACGACGCGGCGATGGAGCCCTAGGCTGAGGTGCGATCGTTTTTTTCCTCTTTCTTCGAATGAACGATGGGAAGATAAGGAGAGGGGTTGAGTTAATACAATTATTTAATTCCAAAACGCAACTTTTTAATTCGAACTCCAAATCGAATCCATCGACTATCGCCCCTAGCTAAATACCGTCATTCCGAACACAATAGGATATGTCTCGTAAGCCAATTTGACTGTTTTGATCAATTCTCTTTTAAATTAAAATATCAATTAATATAACATTCAAAATTGATTTTAACATACATTTTAATTTACCGAGGCCACATACTGACTTCAAAAATTCTAGAAAAATAAATTTAGCTATGTTTTGACGATACCGTTCTAACAAAACTAATTTCGTCGAATTTGGAGACCGTTTGAAAAATGGCATTTTTCCAGTCGATTAAATTCAAACTAAAAGTTCAAAACACATTTTAATGCACTGCGCTTACATATTAATTCCAAAAATTATGAAAATAGGAATCTAACAATAATTTGACATTCCAGATCCAACAAAAGTGGTTTCATCGAAAATGGAGGTCGTTTGCAGAATGGCTATTTTTAAGGGATATATATTATATTAAAATATATATAAATTCCATAGCGACTATTTTAAATTTTAAAATGGACATTACTTTTAATTTATATTATGAAATCTCAATTTCTTACATTCATTAGAAAGATATTATAAAATAGATTCTAACGTTTCTAGTTTTACTGAAATCCAATTTATTTTGAATCATATTCATTCAATTGAAATTTGAAATCGAATTTTCAAATTACCGCGCCTTTTCAAGCTCGTTTTATAATTAAAATAAATTTATACGTTCTAACTTCAATTTAGTTAAATTTTTAGTTGTTATTATTTATGTAATGACCCGCACTTTTCAGCGATATAATAATTAATTAATTTAATTATTTAAAGGGTGATTACAAGGGTTTAATAGTCGTTGAATAGAATAATAGCGAATATTTAATTAAAATAATAATTAAATAATATATTTAATTCTGAAATAATCAGAATTGGCAGAAATGGCGATATGGTGTGAACTGGGCAATTCAAAATTTATAAATCAGTTTGGAATTGAATTTAAATAACGAATATATTATATAAACGACAGTTTGAACGTAGAGTTATAATATAATTAAAATCGAGCTCGAAATGGCGTTGCAGTTCGTAAATTGGCGATTCGAACTTCAACTGAATGTACAGGATTTGTTTTAAGCCGGATTTCTGTGAAACAAGAAACGTGTGGAGCTGGTGGAGTATATCTTTCTAGTGGAAGAGTAAAATCGGGATTTCATCGTGTAGATTTTGATTTATGTCCAAATCAAATTTTAGAAAAGTCGCTGTGGAATTCCTTTATAATTTATAAAGGAATTATTTATATTTTAAAAAAGGAATTTCAATATAAATCGAATATCGGGTTGACCCAGAAGTGAATATCAAGTTAGAAATTCATATAGGAATATTCTAGAGCTGTATGGTATTCCACTGTGAATATAGACGATAATATTTATTTTTAAATATTAAATTTAATTATATGTAAATATATTTATATATTTAAATAGGCTATTTAGAGCGTTAAAAATAGCCAGTATTGCAAACGAAGTCGGAATTTGACGAAACTAATTTTGTTGGATCTGCAATTTCAAATAGTTGCTAGATTTCAGTTTTCGTGATTTTTAGAGTCACTGTGTGGTCGTACGGATTTTTAGAGTGAGAAACAGTCAGTATTTTGACAGTTAAAAATACGTTGTGTGAGCAAAAGGAGTCAGAATTCGACGAAACCAGTTTCATTTGGATCGTAATGTTGAACTCTAGCTGCATGACCATTTTCATGATTTTTGGGTATTTTATGTGGTCGTATGAATTTTTTTGAGACAAGGATAATTAACGTTTGATTATAAATAGAATAAAATAATACATAGGAAAATATCTAAATTGTCCATAAATACCCCATCCCTCTCTTATAACTTAAAATCTCCTTTTCTGTAAATCGAACAAAGTGAGCCGCTACATTTCTTTATCCTTCCACCAATTCACTCTCGTTCAATACTTAACGAAATCATGCAATATTAGGTTCGTTTAGATCGAGTGATGGTGTACTTCATTTGGGTACACACAGGAATTCGTTCGATTCTCTCTGAGGTGTTCAGGTTTTTCCCAGCGTGGCCTAGGGCCACGCTTTCGAGGAGTACGGTCGTTGATGAGGAAGTTGGGTGTCCGATTTGTAATCACGGTTGCAAGAGGCTTCGGATGGTATAGTTTGGTGGGAGTTTGTTCAGAAAACTGTCGCATGTTTTTTGGAGAACAAAGTAACTGGGTTGAGGACGAAAATCACCATGGCTGGTCGGAGGTGAAATCAACGGCACGGTCGAACTTCTAGTGGTGAGAGGAGCAGGTTTGTGGATTTTAATGGCATTCCGACCCTTTTTGTGTCGATTACTGTAGCTGGAGCTACCGTGGATCCTGAGGTCGCGATGTATATGGGGTTGTCGGAGATGTTGTGGTGGTGGTCAACATGGCGGGTTCGAGGAGAGAGATTCACTGGTGAAGTTTGTTTGAGGAATAAGAGCTCGAGTTCGGTATCAGTGCTTGGCGTGCATTGGTGATCTTCGTGTATCGGTTTAAGGGAGGGAGCAGTATTTTCAATTGGGGAAGAAGGAATTAACTAGTGCAAGTTCTAATTGTTTTGGGTCGGGGGATTTATTTGGGTAAAGCCCAATAACTTTAATCTTAAATTTTAAAACTATTTAATGTATATAAACTTTAAAAATGCATAACTCTCTCGTATGATATCGGAATTCAGCAAAACAAGATCCGATAGGATCATATGGACGGACACTACACGATGGAACCGACTGGAAGTTCATCGGAGCTCGTTACAATTTATAGCAAAATAAATTGTCCGTCTGAATCAAGCGATGATTATCGTTATTAACGATGATCGTCCAATGCGAGTAAATCTCACTAACTCTGAACTGTTTATAAATTCATGTTGTATTTTTAGAACTGTTAAATATTGGCTGATTAACTGTGTGTTGACTGTTTGATTGAACTGCTAGTCAGTTAGTTGAATTTCTACATTGATTCTGTTTAACAGAATAAATCATATGGAACTGAAAGTGATGTTGATTTTATTATATAAAATCTGTGGATGCAGGTAAACAGGTTGGAGGAATCCGACTGGATTCCTCAATAGTTATTTTATTGTTTTTCATATATTTTGATATATAATGTGAATTATAACCTGTTGTTGATTGTGTGTGTATGAAAGATATTGGGCATCGTAATTTGATATGTTAAACACCATAACATACCAGGATTTGGAGAAAAGGGGAATTTGTCAAAGTGAATACTGGAAAGAGAATATTTATAAAATCAGAGGATTTTATAAAAGAGAATATTTATAAATAGAAATTTATTTATAAATGGATTATTTATAAATAGAAAATACTTAGAAATAAAACCCTAAAGGAATTATTTGCAAACCATTTGCAAATAGATTAGAAAGAGAAATGTTTGTAAACCATTTAAAAATCAAATAGAAAGAGAAAGGTTTGTAAACCATTTACAAATGAGATTGAATAGGGAATATTTGTAAAACCTTTACAAATGAAATCGAAAGAGGAATATTTGTAAAACCTTTACAAATGAAATCGAAAAGGAGATATTTGTAAAACCATTTACAAATAGAATTAAAAAGGGAATATTTAGAAAATAAATAGAATTAAACTAGTTAGAGTTAATCAAATGGAGTTAACCAGTTAGAGTTAAACCAGTTAGAGTTAATCAGTTAGAGTAAATAGATAGAGTTAAATCGAACTAGAGTTATTCAAATGGAGTTTATCGAATATTAGTTTATTCGAATAGAGTTAAAGGAAAAGGAGTTATCGATTATTAGTTAATCGAAGGAGTTATCAATTATAGTTTAATCGAAAAGAGTTATCGATTTGTTTAATCGAAGTGAGTTATAGAATATTGGTTATTCGAAGGAGTTATCGAATTTAGTTATTCGATGGAGTTAATCTATTAGAGTTAAAATAAAGGAGTTGATCGAATATAGTTTATTCGAATAGAATCAATTGAGTTAATCGAATATTAGTGATTCGAAATAGAGTTAAATAGAGTTATCGAATATTAGTTATTCGAATAAGAGTTAAATAGAGTTATCGAATATTAGTGATTCGAAATAGAGTTAAATAGAATTACCGAATATTAGTTATTCGAATAGAGTTAAATGGAGTTAAAGGAGTTAATCGAATTTGGTTTATTCGAATAGAGTTAAAGGAGTTATCGACTAGAGTTAAATCAAATAGAGTTAATCCAATAGCGTTAGTCCAATAGAGTAAAATGAATAGATTTATCGAATATACCTTATTTGAAGGAAAGAATTATCGAATAGAGATGATTCGAAAGAGAGTTACGTAAGGAAGTTTGTTAAAGAATTAAAAGGTGAACTTTGTCTATTTCAAGGTTAGAAACGTTGTTCAGTTAAGGTCCGAGAGGTAGTATTACCCCCAACTTGATTGACTTCATTTTTAACTAAGGAATGGTTAAGGTTCGATAGTGAAGGTGGGTTAAAGGAATTTAGTTAATAAGCGTAATGGTTTGAGTTGGCATCGCGATGGTTTGTTTAAACATCTGTCTAAGCCCAATGAAGGAGTTTTGGAAATGTTTTCCAAATAAGAACCAGAAATGTTTTCTGATATAGAAAACAAGAAATGGAAATGTTTTCCAATGGTAATAGCATATATTTTCTAAATTTAGAAAATAAGAAATGTTGAATATATGGAAACAGGAGATGAAAAATGAACTTAGGAGATAAATGTTAAATGATGGTTGATTTGATAGAATTTCCACCTGGAAATAATATCGTTGTTTGCACACTGTTTTTCTTTGATGGTTAAATCACAGACTATCGAAGTTTTGACCATTTTAACGTTGTTAATATGGAGAGACCGGTTGGATTATTATCCAAAGAACCACTCTGTATTGGCATAAGCGTTTCTAATCATATATGCTAAAGATAATTGAAGACGGAGTAAAGTGCAAGGGCTATTGTATAAGTCTTAGATAAACATTGCCTAAGATGGATGTACTGAATAGTGCCTTCGGTTCATCCTGTTCCTGGATGACTTGTATGGATGAATGTCTAACAGAGTGTTTCCAGAAAGGTCACGTACATTGATTTCTTCAACCGTACCAAGAGTGGAAGCGGAGAAGGAAACTTCTTTAGCTAACACATAATGTACTATTGTAGACGTCAATTAGTGATTTTCGATGGATCTAACAATGTGGCATTCGAAGTGAATCTGATGTGATGATAAGGCGTAACCTCAAGCCTCATCAACCGGTAAATGACAGAAATCGGGCATGCAGCATGGCTAAGTCGGTCGCTCCGAAGTAGGGTGTATAATCACCTGATCTAAAGTTTCATTTACTTCTAAAAATCTATTGTTCATGCTGTCCCATTCGGGAAATGGTTGTTAATCCCAACCGTTGGTGATATACATTCGATACACTCAAGCGAAATGAGTGGTCGGTCTTGTGTGGCCGGGTTGCAAGACGTTCTTGTTGAACCTAGTGTATTTGTAACAACCCATATTTTCAATAACCTGTAATAGTGTAAATCGAGGCAGAATTTAATTTATAAGTCTGAATCAAGGGAAACGGGCTATGCCATTGCGTTCGTCTCGGAAAAATACGCAAAATAGAGTCCGAGTTTTCGAAAATCGGAGTCCGTATGACCCGATTAAGGCCCAACGAAGTTTTCAGAAAATTTCTAAGTAAAAACAGATTTCAAATTCAAACTTGAATTTGGAAAATTGGGCCAGTTTGGGCCAGGCGGGAAAAGTCCCGCCACAGTACCCAAGTCGACAGCCCTGTCGACTTGGGATTCGACTTGGTCTGACCAAGTCGACAGCCCTGTCGACTGGGCTGTCGACTTGACTCAGACGGGCTCTTTAGCCTGGTGCACCACTTTGGTTTTGTGTTGAGCTTGGGGGCCAGATTCGGTTTTGAGGGCTGAGATTGGAACTAGGGTTTAATCCTATGGCCTAAATCACATGCCTAATCTATAAATAAGACCCTAACCTACCCTAAATCATCATTATTCATTCTAGCAACTAAACTATGGCAAAATTTTACCTCTCATGGCCTCCACTCTCTTCATAAAATTCCTAAATCAAATTCTTATGAGATTCCCATGCATACAAGTGTTTTTAGACTTGTATAAGCCTCTTTAGCTTGCATTCAAGTCAAGTCTTTTCATTTGCACCATAAAGAAAGAGTTTTGGTCAATTTTGCTTGCATTTTTGGGGTTTAATTGGTTGCATAGGGGTTTTCTTACATTTGCTATACTCATTTGAGTCCGCATAAGCATTGTAAGCCCTATTCCTTTCATACTTGAACTTTTAAAGTTAAATGTATGATATGCGAGTTTATATGCAAGTTTTCTATGATGTGTTATGCAAGTTTTCTATGATGTGTTATGCAAGTTTTCTATGATGTGTTATGCAAGCTCATCAACTTATGTTATGCAAGTTTAATATGTAAGTTGTCATATGAAATGCAAGTTTGATATGCAAGTTGTCATATGATATGCAAGTTATACTATGCAAGTTTGATATGTAAGTTGTTACATGATATGCAAGTTATACTATGCAAGTTTGATATGTAAGTTGTCACATGATATGCAAGTTGTGCTATGCAAGTTTGATATGCAAGTTGTCATATGATATGCAAGTTATGCATGCTTTTTGAGGCCTAATGCAAGTATTTGAACATATGTACATTTCATATGCCACCATGTTGAACTTGTGGCTTAACACTTTTATGTCACGATTATGCCAAGTTCCCTCTTTCTATCCTTTATGCGCTATTGCGATATGTAAGCGATGGGATTGCGTTTGGGGTTGGGTAAACTTAAAAGACATAAAAATATAAGCTTGGGAATTTACCTATTAAGTTAGGTCTACCCATTGGGAATTTACCTATTAAGTTAGGTCTACCCAATTGCTTGAAAATTTGTAACATGTTTTGGAAACATGGTGGACATGACACTTAGAAAAGATAAGTGTGGCCAACTCGAGGTTGGGTTGAGTTTGTAGCGTAAACCTACCCGGAACCGACCGGCTTAACTAGTTGCTACAAACAATAGGACCCAATGTGAGAAGTTGGTCATGTTGTACCTTGAACCCGAGGTTAGACCAAGTTGTGGTGTAAAGCTACCCGGACCCGCCCGGCTTAACTAGTAACCACAACAAGGTCTAATGTGAGAGGTTAAGGCGCATTAATTAATTAATGCCTCATGATTAGGGTTAAGTCATGGTCCATTTAATACTTAACCAATTTGGGCTTGATAGATTAATCGGGGTTAAGTCGTGAACTCATCGTTACACTTAACCAAGTTAATCCATGATTAGTGAAGGGGTTAAACCGTACCTAACCCACTAGAGAAATCCTAGCAATGGGGGTCCACTCCAGCAGTAATCCCTAGTTTGTATCATCATAACCCTAGGGACTAGGCTAGGGTGGGGGCACGATTACTGGACTGGAGGTAAGTGACCAAAAGCGACGGCAGAGTGGTACGCCGGTGTAGTTCTGGACGGACTATGGTCGTGCACGTAGTCCGGAGCCGGGGAAATCATGCACGGGTACCAGTAGATCGGGACTGTGCACTCATGTTCATGGTGTCCAGGGGTTGACACCCTAGGGCTTGATACACCCGAAGGGTGGACCCGGCACAGTTCGACTACAATCATGTTTGGGGCCGTATTGACACCAACACTTGACGAGTTAGGCTTAGGGAGCCGATCGACTAGACCGTTTGGGTTGGACCTCGTGTTAGGGTCACTTCATGTTATTGGACCTCGTATGAGGGTCACTTCATGTTATTGGGCCAAAGCTTGGGCCATGGGATCAATACTTGTTTATTCAAGTCATGTTAGTCTGCTAGTACACCAGTGGTGCAAAACCTTAATCTTGATTATGCGATGACACCTTTATCTACCTTGTTAGTTAATCATCATGCTAGTATGTTGTTATCCTCATGTTCATCCCTTGCTGCTCATGCCAGTTAACTTTATCAGTTTACATTGATTGTAGTAGGGCTTACTCAGTCTTTTTGACTGACCTGTTTGCTTTCGCCTCTTTTCTTCCGTTCCCCCCCCCCCCCCCCAGGTTCTCAGGGAGGGAATACAGGAGCTTAGCTTGGATTTTGGATTGCTTGCTTGTGGGATTCCAGCCCATGTACGCTTTCTACATGAAGCTAGCTATGGTTCTCACGTATTTTGGGGATAGCATTTATGTATTTCAGTTTTCAGACGATGTTGTTTTATCTAGACTTGTTTATTGGGAAAATTGATATTATGTTGTACCAGACTTGCTTTGAGATGGTTTAAATCTTCCGCTGTTTTATCTATGTTATTTACTCTGTTTGCATATATATATATATATTCTTGTTCTGCCTTGATATATCATTGTGCATGTTTACCTGATTCAAACGCCCCTCCAAAGTCAGTGCCCTTGCAAGAGTGGTACTGGCGGAGGTGGGGTGTTACATTTGGTATCAGAGCGAGGTTTACGAGAAGGAACAAAAAGGTTTTTAGAAAACTTTTGAAAAACTATTTTCAAAATCAAGTATAAAGTATTTTCCAAAGAAAAGTCTAGTTTATTTTAAAGGCTATTCCCCAAAAAGCCATTAGCAAAATCCCTTCGTTTTTTTCTCCATTCTGAATCTGTCTTTTTCTTTTTCAGTATGACCGATAACTTTGCTATTCCGGAGGGAGTGCACGTACCTGTTTGGTATAGGAGACTTTTGGAGGCTAGGGCGACCGAAGCCGGCCCCGCAGATGTCCCTCCTCCTCCTCCGGTAGTCAATATTCCTCCTCCTGTCGCTAATGTTCCTCCTCCTCCTGTCGCTGAGGTTCCTCTTCCTCCTCCCCCTCAGCATCCTCAAGTGGACTTCGCAAAGACTTGCAAAGATTTCAAAGCAATGGGTGGCAAGAACTTTCAAGGCACTGAGACTTTTGTAGAGGCCAGAAATTGGTTGAAAGAGACCGAGGATTTGTTTGCTATCTTTGGGTTAGACGATCAGAGGAAGCTCTTGTTGGAGGTTTGGCTTATGAAGGATGAAGCCGCTTATTGGTGGGAAGTCACCAATGGTACTAGGCCTGTTGAGACTTGGGCCGATTTCAGGGCAAGGTTCATGCTTAAGTTTTTATCTTCTGCTGAGGAGAATCTGCAAATGGAGAGGTTCATAACTTTGAAGCAAGGAGATATGTCTGTCAAAGAATATGTGAACAAGTTTAATCAGTTAGCTCGTTTTGGCTTGGATATGGTGAATACTCCTCAGAAGAAGGCTCTTCGTTTTGCTAGAGGATTGAATGAGCCATTGCAGGGATTGGCTATGTCACATATTCCCCATGGGGCCACGTTTGAGAGTTTGGTTGATATGGCATTACTTCAAGGAGATGGCAAGAAAGAGATCAAGGTGAATGATACTCAAGCCAAGAAGACTGATTCTCAGGGAAAAGGGAATCAGGGTAATCCAAGTGGCCAAAGCAGTCAAGGCAATCAGAACAAGAACAAGAGTCAAGGCAACAAGGGGAACAACAACAAGGGCAAGAACGTCAAGGGGAAGTGCCATTATTGCGGTTCAGCTGGGCATCTTATCAAGGATTGTAGGAAGAGAAAAAGGAAGAATGGTGAACGCTTTTTCTGCGGTGAGACTGGACATTTCAGCAAGGATTGCCCGAAGAAGCGAGGGCAAGGCCAGGGTCAGACTCAGCGTGCTGGACCTTCAGGAGGGCAAGTTCATGCTCTCAATACCGCTCCAGTTCCCGATCGAGGTAGTATTTCTGTTGAGAGCCTTGTATATATTTCTGATTTTCCAGTTCGTACCTTGTTTGATTCTGGTGCATCGCATAGCTTTATCTCATCTGATCTTGTTGATAGTTTGCACCTTAGTACTAGCTTAGTAGAGGATCCCGTCTGTGTCTCAAATCCTATTGGGGGTTCCGCCCATTTGTCTATGATATGTGGGGATTTGAGGATCTCTATACTGAGTGTAGAGTTCTTGTGCAGTGCTTATGTTCTTGGTTTCAGGGGATACGGATTGATATTGGGCATGGATTGGCTGTCCAGATATGGAGCCATTCTTGATTGTGAGCTTAGGGTTGTGAGGCTCGTGACTCGCCTCGGGAACACCCTAGAGATTTCTTGTGATCCGAGAGGTCCCGTCATGTTGTGCTATCTTGAATCACTCGACTCGTCAGTGGAGACTCTTCAGTCTGTGAGAGTGGTTCGAGATTATCCGGATGTTTTTGATGAAGTTAAGGGGTTGCCCCCTAAGCGAGAGATTGATTTCCGCATTTATCTGGTGGATAATGCAAAGCCGGTTTCTTTGCCCGTTCGGCACATGGCTCCGCGTGAAAGGCGGGAGCTAAGTAAGCAAGTGAAGGAATTGCTTGAGAAGAACTTCATTAGACGAAGTATATCTGAATGGGGAGCGCCTGTGGTATTTGCTACCAAGGCAGATGGTTCTCTCCGACTTTGTGTTGACTATCGAGAGTTGAATAAGCTGACTAAGAAGAACAGACACCCGTTACCGAGGATTGATGATCTCTTTGACCAGCTTGTCGGTGCTTCTGTTTTCTCTCAGCTTGATCTTGCTACTGGATTCCATCAGCTCAGGGTAGCTGAGGATAGTATAGACAAGATTGCGTTCAGAACTCCAGATGGATTCTTTGAATGGCTTGTCATGCCGTTCGGCTTGACTAATGCACCCGCATATTTTGTGGACTTGATGAGTAGGGTGTTCAGGGAGTTCTTGAACAAGTTTGTCGTGGTCTTCGTAGATGATATTCTGATCTTCTCTAAGGATGAGGAAGAGCACGCAAGGCATCTCGTGGAGGTGATGGATACGCTTAGAGTGCATCAGTTGAAGGCCAAGTTCTCCAAGTGTCACTTTTGGAGAAAGGAAGTTAGATTCCTTGGGCATATAGTATCTAAGCAAGGCTTAGCGGTGGATCCCGCTAAGGTAGTTGCAGTTCAGGATTGGAAGACTCCAAGGAATGCAACCGAAGTGAGAAGTTTTCTAGGTCTTGCGGGTTTTTATCGGAAGTTCATCAAGGACTTCGCGAAGCTTTCCGCTCCTCTCACTAAATTGACGAAGAAGAATTTAGTTTTTGCTTGGAGCATAGAATGCGAGCTTGCTTTTCAGAAGCTCAAGAGAGCTCTCACATCAGCACCTGTTCTAGCTTTGCCCGATGGAGGAAAGTTATTTACAGTATACACCGATGCATGTGGCATGGGGTTAGGAGCTGTTCTGATGCAAGAAGGAAGGGTGATATGCTTTGGCGGTAGACAACTCAAGGTGCATGAGAAGAATTATCCCACTCATGACTTAGAGTTGGCAGCAATAGTATATGCACTCAAGGCTTGGCGCCATTATCTTCTGGGAGAAAGGTTTGAGCTTTATACCGATCACAAGTCATTGAAGTATCTCTTTTCTCAGAAGGATCTGAATCTGAGGCAACAAAGATGGATGGAATTCTTGGCATCCTATGATTTT